>CAIGQV010019355.1:1421137-1485994 GCA_903798115.1 Danio jaintianensis
AAACCCTCATGTGACTTTGAGACAGTAGTGATGATCATCTCTGAGGTCTGACTCTGGACGAGTGATCCATCTTTATAGAAATCAGCTGTGAGCTTTGCTGGAGTTGTAGATTTATATAAACAGTGTAGAGTCAGTGTATTTCCTTCAGTCACAGGATGAACAGGACTCTCCAGAATCACACCAACTACACAAACACAGCAAACATATTAACAACATGGTGAAAAAAAACTACAGAACAGATAAAAAGCTACATTTGTCAAAGTCAAAACAGCCAATTTATTTAATCTGGTTTTTGATATGGTTTGCATCCCTCTTTCAATTATTACATTTTCTTCATTTTATCTAATGCTTCACATTTAAATCTTAGTCATTCCACATACTTATTTGGGCTTATCCACATTTTTAAGTAATTTGGGCCAATCTCTTTTATCCAAAATAGTGTGTTTCTCTTCCTGTGTGTATTGCTGCTCAATAGTTTTTGTTTAAGCTTTGCCTTGCTTTCCATTGAATCCTTTTTTCTTTTTTAATTATAAACCTTGTGGTTTAATTGGTTTAAAATAACTACTTAACATCTTTTGGATTTTGTCAAATTAATCTGACACTACTCACTCTTTCATCTAAATTGCACAGCATGTTATCACCTCAGATATTGTTAGCCTGTTATGTTTGTTTATGCATTCTTCTGTTCTTCTCACATGCACAATATGCCAAATGAACATCGTATTTCATTCTTTCACTGATGGGGGATAGAAAAATACTTTAAAGGATTGGGTATCGCTTTATTTTGATGGTCCCTTTACACATTATGTTGACTATAAATTACATTGCAGCTACATGTCCACTAGAAGTGTTTGGATTATTAGCAAACTGCTTAATATCTGCTGCCATTGCTCCATCAACAGACAGGGGCGCCGCTGGCCGGTTGGGACCCTATGACAGAAATTGGTGCGGATGAAAGTGAAGAGTCCGGTGAGGGGGTGTTTGGCAGTTGTGGGGGTTCTTTGTGGGGGGTTCGGTGAGGTTGTATCGCAGACGAAAGTAAATGGGGTTGGGGGGGGGTTCTTTTACCACCCCATGCCCCCCCGCCCTCAGTGGCGCCTCTGTCAACAGACATTCTCCCAACAACAAGTACAAGTACATGTAAACTTACACTCACCCTAAACCTAACCCAAACCTTACAGTAGACTAATACTCTAATGAGATTTAAATGGCATGTAGTTGCATTGTAACTTCTAATCAACAAAATTAAAAGGGACCATCAAAATAAATATAAGCGTTTGTCTCTCTGTTATCCTGATCTTTGTAAAGCCAATATAGAGAAATTATTAAAATAATTTAGGTTCTGTACATGGTAAAAACTATTTGAGCAGTATGTTTATAATATGCAGTACATTCACATAAGATGGTAAGAAAAAGAAGTTGCAATACCAAGCAGCATGAATGGTTAAAAATGGCAGGGAATGACTTCAGAACCAGACATATTAAATTAGTGTACAGTATGGCTCTGCTGAACATTCAGTCTACGATTATTTATAATCATGTCATGAATGTATAAATATGATGAGTTCACATGCTGTTAAGACAGTTGTGTCTATAATTCATCAATGTCAGAATTTGCCCCAATTTTACAGTTATTTATGTCAAAAAGCCCAGTAAAATAGTACATACAATCTTTACAGTTCACTACTATAATATGCACTGCATTGTGGGTCATTTAAAACTTTTACAGTAACTTACTGCATGTTAGGAATTTGCGGTATTCTACTGTAATCAAAGTAATCAAGTACTCCTACTCTAGTTGAAGACAAAAATGAGACAATTAATGAAAAAAAAATATGTATCACAAAATGTATTTAAAATTACTTGTAAACCATTTAAAACGGATATAATAACTATGAATAACACAAATGCAGTTGTAAAAATGCGTCACTTTTTTAAAGAGCTTATTAAATTCAATAGTTAATACTAAAAATAAAGTTTTTTGTACTGCTAGTGTGAAATGTAAATACATTACAGTAAAAGTACTGTAACAATTGTCATACTGCCAAATTCAAATGTGGTAAAGGGCATTTTACCATAAAAAGGAGTTGCGGGA
Source organism: Danio jaintianensis (assembly GCA_903798115.1). Taxonomy (NCBI): domain Eukaryota; kingdom Metazoa; phylum Chordata; class Actinopteri; order Cypriniformes; family Danionidae; genus Danio; species Danio jaintianensis. The sequence goes on from CAIGQV010019355.1 coordinate 1,423,233, forward strand.
AGGCTATTTTACTGTAAAATGAAATTGCGGTAGGGCTCTGCTACTGTAAAACACATTTGCAGGTAAGTTATTGTAAAGGGGCTGTTGTTGGCAACAGTGGAGCCAGTAAGTTACCACACAAATGCAATAAAATGTCTAACAGTACAAGTCATCATCTTGTCATCTTGTGATATACATCATTGAGGTCGAGTATAAAGAGATCTTAAAGAATCAAGGTTACAGACTAACATGTAAAATCATTGGCTGCTCCAGGACTTTTTTTAACTTTATTCAAGAAAATGAGAGACTAGTCAAAATAATTATTATGGTATGGTCTTGGCTGAGGATGCTAAATGAGCTGAAAACAGCCAAAATTAATAAATACTAAATTAATCAGGCATTATGAATGAATCTTTTGAAAAGTGGGAATGTAAAGATCATTCCACCAGTGTGGAACATTGAATGAAAAGGTTTTGGAAAGTGACTTACAGTATAGCCTCTTTGTGATGGTACCACAAGGCAGTGCTCACTCACTGAGCTGAGGCTCCTGGAGGGGATGTAGACCTTCAGGAGCAGGTGGAGGTAAGAGAGTGCAGTACCAGTGGCTGTTCTGTAAGCAAGCATCAATGATTCAAACTTGATACGAGCCTTGACCAGTGACCAATGCAGAGAGATAAAGAGAGGTGTTACATGGGCTCATTGAAGACCAGAAGAGCTGTACAATATAGTAAAAAATGAAATATAAAGGGTCAGTTTAACAGAAAAGCATGAAACAGCAATAGCAGTTCAATTAGCAGTTCAGTGAGTTCTTCTATTGTTGTAATGAATGGTAATGATTGATAAATGTGTTAGCATACTTGCATGTAAAGAAACTTGTGTTACTTGTTCCGGAACTACTGGATTAAATGCCCCAAAAAATGTTTTTGTTTTGTACATATGCAGAAAAGTCAATAAAATTATACTGTATAGACATTTTTCCTTAAAACTAAAAACACGCAGGCTCTCAGAGATGAGTCACTGTGTGACTAAGAGACAGGGTTAAAGGGGAAATACTGCAGAAAGTAAAAAAAGACTGCTTACTAGGAATTACTGAAGTGGTGCAATATAATGCAGAAAAAGACTGCATGTTTTATATATATATATATATATATATATATATATATACAGTTTTCGTGACATTATATTCTTTCTGAATTAACTGTACAAGAAAGCTTGATTTTGACCATCCATATTGACCATCTGTTAAAGGCAAAAGGATATATTTTGAAAAATTCTGGTATCTGGCACCCATTGACTACCATACACTGTAACCCACATGGAAAAAACCTATATAAACATATATGTTTTAATATAGGTTTTGATATAGGTTTGTAATATATGACATATATAAAATTGGCTGTTTTCCTATATTATATGTACATATATGCACATATATGTACATATATGTGTACATATATACGTGCATACATGTACCTATATAGGTTCATAGATGCATGTTTATATGTGTGCATATATGCACATATATGTTCACCTATATGTTTACCTATATATTAGTAAAATTATTAAAATCCATAGCTGCTAGACAACATAAATAAAAGCCATATAGAAATTTACATGTTTTATTTACTTAAGAACAATCAAATAGTACAAGAAAAAATATAGTACAAGAACAAAAATGTACAGAAAAACCATTTTGTTATACATTTCCTTCTTTTCCACTATCTTCATACAAGAAAGAATTGACCTTGTAAATGTTTCAGGAAACCGTGTAGACATCATAGCTTTTCATCTCCTCTCACTTATTTGCCATAGTTAAATTCCATAACATACCAATTACATGTGATACCAATTTCAAGTGTTCGCACATACATACGTTTTTTGCATTTTTTTAGTTATTCATTCATTCATTCATTCATTTTCATCCGCTTTTCCGGGGCCGGGTCGCGGGGGCAGCAGTCTCAGGAGAGATCCCCAGACTTCCCTCTCCCCAGACACTTCCTCCAGCTCCTCCGGGGGGATCCCGAGGTGTTCCCAGGCCAGCCAAGAGACATAGTCCCTCCAGCGTGTCCTGGGTCTTCCCCGAGGCCTCCTCCCGGTGGGACATGCCTGTAACACCTCCCTAGGTAGGCGTCCAGGAGGCATCCGAAACAGATGCCCGAGCCACCTCAGCTGACTTCTCTCGATGTGGAGGAGCAGCGGCTCTACTCCGAGCTCCTCCCGGGTGACAGAGCTCCTCACCCTATCTATAAGGGTGCGCCCTGCCACCCTGCGAAGGAAACTCATTTCGGTCGTTGTATCCGAGATCTTGTCCTTTCGGTCATGACCCAAAGCTCATGACCATAGGTGAGAGTAGGAAAGTAGATAGACCGGTAAATCGAGAGCTTTGCCTTTCGGCTCAGCTCTTTCTTCACCACAACAGACCGGTACATTGACCGCATTACTGCTGCCGCTGGACCAATCCGCCTGTCAATCTCACGTTCCATCCTTCCCTCACTCGTGAACAAAACCCCAAGATACTTGAACTCCTCCACCTGGGGTAAGGACCTTCCTCCAACCTGGAGATGGCAAACCACCTTTTTCCGGTGGAGCACCATGGCCTCGGACTTGGAGGTGCTGATTCTCATCCCAGCCGCGTCACACTCGGTAGCAAACCGCCCCAGTGCATGCTGAACTTTTTTTAGTTAGTTCTTAGTTATTGCCTTGATAATAGAAAATATGAGCTAGGCATCGTGTATGACAGTTGCCAAAGTGAGATAAGAGCTATATAGGAGACATATCTTGTATGTACATATAGGGCTTATATGTGGATATAAAGAAGCAATACATGAGACCTATATGGCCTGTATATGCACATATATGCACCTAAATTTTGCCTATATGTGGCATATATACGCATATATGCAGCATATTTATTATCATATATGTGCATATATACTGCATATAGGTTTCATATATGCGCATATATCCTCATATAGGTTCTTTCCATGTGGGAAACAATGCTGAGAATCGATTTGTGTTGGGGCAACATGAAGGAATTAAGTTAACTTATTCGGGGTTTTTTTCAATTGAACATTAAGCAACTGAGCAATTAAGTTGTCAACCCCCACCCCCCAAAAAAAACTCAAGAATTGTGTTGTGACTGTGGAAGTCAATGGGAACTTATATGTGTAAAACTATATAGACATTTAGTGTAATCATATTTTTTTCCATGAAGTCCTCAAAATGCAGTTAAAGTGACATGATCTGATTGGTTCTACTGATCTTCACTGTAATGCTGATGATAAACAGGGCAAATTTGTGTGCACTGTTGCTGGGCAAGTTTTGCAGAGTGACGTTTATTAGTTACTTTTTTATTTCTATTTCTGTTACTCTGTGTGTCACCTGGTTGCCCATTTATGACATCATTTCCTAAAGTTGCCTATATGAGCTCTCATGCAGCTCTGCACAAGACGTTTGGCCATGCTCAAGAAATGGTCATGCCCAACTGAGCCTGGTTTCTCTCAAGGTTTTTTTCCTTCACTTTCGCCAATTGGTGAAGTTTGTTCCTCGCCGCTGTCGCCACTGGCTTGCATGGTTCGGGACCTGTGGAGCTGCGCATCGATGGATTTGCTCTTCAGTGTTTGGACTCTCAGCAGGGAAAATTAAATCACACTGAACTGAACTTAAACTCTGAAAACTGGACTAACACTGTTTCAATTTACTATAATCTTCTATGTTAAGCTGCTTTGACACAATCTACATTGTAAAAGCGCTATAGAAATAAAGATGAATTGAATTGAATATGAATGCAATTGTACCAAGTAATGGAAGTGAATCACCAACTGTACAACAAACTTTAGTTTTCATAACGTTCATTCATGTGTGAATGTCTGTGTATCACCTACCTTGGCGACAAGCGGGACTGACCCAATGCAAACAGTGATAATGTCTGCTTGTATCCACCAAAAACAACTTCTGCAGACATTGTGTGATGTTCTGAACGTTTTTAATATTTTTTTGCAGCAGATAGATGTAAGTGTCTCTCTGTATTTTGGTTTTGGTAACAAAAGCAAAAGATTCAGTAATGACAATGATATGCGTACATCTCCATTTTGCCGCTTTGCTTTCGTGGCCGTCACCTAGCAACAGCTGTACACAAAACAGCAGCTTGATGATGCAAGCGTACCGGGGTTCAGAAGAAAAAAAAGACGGTGTAAAAACAAACCAGCCGAGAAGCTGGCAAGGGGGGACAATCGAACTTGGGTTAGGTCCAGGCAATTGAACCAAGTGTGAAAGCACCCTAAAACTCTCAGCAACTTCCAGTTCACGCGGACTTCAACAATTGAAAAACAGCAAGTAAGTAACATGATCTTGTCATGTGACATTGATAGAACTAAATTAAAACAATCTATTTTTTCATTTACAATTAGGAGTATAAATTTGAAAGCCAACAACAGCACTTTTAGAGCTTTCAGAAATAAGAAATAAAATCATGTTCACAGCTGCACATCAGTTTTAGGTATTGCTAACAATATTTGATTTATTTCTCTGTGATAAATGTATTTAAATATTTAGCACTCTCTTACAGTGAAGAACAGCTACAGTAAGTGCGCAAGTTTTATATATATATATAAATATATATATATATTAAAAAAATCATTGAATCTGTTCTCCAATGGAAAGCTAATAAATGCAACATACAAGCAAAAAATAGTGTTAATACAGTACAATCAAAGATAATATTTTAACAGCAGGTATGATGCTGCTAAGACCGTTTTACTGCACACAGTTGGTGTGGGGTCGGGTTCAGTGTGAAGCCCACGACTGGTGTGAGATCCAGGTCATCTTCAGACACTCCAGGAGGAGGAGTGAAGCGGAAATACTGAAGGAGAGACGTGAAGAAGAGGAAGAGCTCCATCCTGGCCAAACTTTCTCCCAGACAAACCCTGCGCCCTGAGAAAAAATAATAAACAGAAGACTGACAAAAAGCACCTGTGATGGTATAAAATAATCAGTGAATTCAAAGCTTACTCTACCTGCACCGAAAGGCATGAAGGCATCCTTTTTCACAAACTGTCTCTGTTCATTTAGGAAGTGTTTTGGGTTAAAGCTATCAGGTGTTTCCCACTCATTTTCATCCCTCAACACAGAGACCAGTAGTGGGAACACAGGGGTGCCCTGCACAAACCATCAAACTGATCAGTTATAAATAGTGCAAACGCACAAACACAAAATGTGGACAGCATTATGGTCACACTTAATTTGAATGTACAATTCACGCTATTAACAAAGCATTAACTGTGACTTTTAGCTCAATAAACTACTAATTAGCTATTTATGAACAGTTAATAAGGTAGTAGTTGGGTTTAGGTATTGCGTAGGATTAGGGATGTAGAATAAGATCATTCTTTAAAAGTGCTAATAATAAGTCAACTAAATGTTTTTTATTGTGTATAAATGAGCCCAGTCTCATCTGTAGATATTTTTATTGGTTTCTTGTACTTATAGATAATCTTTGCATTTATATAGGACCAATATATTTAAAAATGACTTTATGACTTTACGAATGTTTTGGTGTCTGTTGATGAATGTATGATTTTGTCTGTGAAACAAGTTGCTTTCTGGAGAAAATAAAGTTGACCTAAACATAATCATTAACACCTTAAGTTCCTTTTGGATACACACCTTTTTGAGGAAATATCCATTCAGATGAACATCGCAGGTGGTCTGACGGGGGGCACCGATGGGTGAAATGTCTGCAAATCTCTGGATTTCATGGATCACAGCATCTGTATATGGTAAGTTTTTCCTGTCCTCTACAACTGGCTGACGTCCACCGATCACTTGTTGAATCTCATCTTGAACCTTGGCTTATATTCAGAAAGACCACGATATTACATTCCTCATTCATTTTGACACTTTGCATTATACTTGCATACTAGAATTAACATATAGAAAGACTCTGTTCAATTAAAAAACATGTATGTGAAAGTTGTAAATAGTATTTTTACAACATAATACAAACATTACGGATGTGCAGAAATCAAATTTATTTAGTGTGTCTTGCCATTTCTTTTGGCAGTTTTGTGGATATGTGTAAAATTGTTTTGTAAACATAGTTGTGTATGAAACTTTTTAAAAATGCAACTGAAGACTACATCTTTGCTGTGTAAATGCAAAGCTACCTTGTATTTCAGGGTATTTGGCCATAAGCAGAAGGCCCCAACGTAGCGTTGTGACTGTAGTATCGGTACCAGCCCCGAACAGGTTGTTAACTGTACAATATAAATTGTTTGAATTGTACATTGAGTCTCTTTTGCCAGATTCCTGCATGGTGATAGCCAAAAAGAGTTGTTAGAACATTAAATGTGGAAAAAAATAGTAGTTATTTATGCACAGTTATTTCTAAAAATGATAAAACAGTACCTCATCTTTCTGCTGTCGTATGAGGAAACTGTCAACAATTCCTCTGGGGTTTAGAGGGTCCAGAGTCTTCTTTACACCATTTATAATTTCCTCATTTTGTTTAAAGGTATCTCCGAGATTCTTCACAATACGATTCCGATTCGCCACAAAGGGGCGAAGCCAAGGGATCATGTTGTAGATCTAAAAAACAAGCACATAATACTCCAAAATAATACTGAATAATAGCACTATGAGGAGCTGCTGTCACGGATACACCAGGCTCTCCTGCTAATCACTGAACCCAATCACCTGAGTGCTGAGTTTATACACACCTGATCACCATTCCCCAGTCAGCACCTCCCTGGATATAAGCACCCCATTTCCACTCACTCATTGTCTGGTCCCCACTACAGATAGGACTCATCTCTACTCCCAGAGAATCTGACCTGACTTATGCTCCAGCGTTCACTATCTCCTTAGTCTTCTCCCTGTGTACCTGTATGTGTTGTGTTACTCAATCTCTCCATCCGTAAACCAGCTCCAGGAAATCTCTTGTCATTATCATCCTTTTCCGCTACTCTAGTAGCCCAAAGACTTTGTATTATAATCTGGCCATTATCAACTATATCATCACTGACCTTTTCCATCTGTTCAATATCTGCAATAAACCCGCCTTTTTGATACTAATACCTGTCTAAGTCCTGTCTACTCATAACAGAAGACCAGACCATAATATCATATATCAAGCAGACATGGATCTATTCCAGGAGCTGGTGGACTCTCTCAGGCATGTGCTCCACCATAGTATCCCATCCAGAACCCCAACATGAGCCCATGCAGTTGGATACCACCCGACTGTCCTCGGCCGAACAGTGGGTGCATCCGTTAACCACAGTTGTTGAACATACTACTTCTCATTGCTGTGTTTCAGTTCACATTCTCCTTGACTCTAGGTCAGCCAGCAATTTCATCTCAGCAGACTTATGCATGCAACTCCAGTTAAAGAAAAGACTCAATGACACCCCCTATCAGATCCAATCCATTACTGGCTGTCCCTTAGGCAGAGGACACGTTTGCCAGTGCATTGGGCCTATTCAATTACAGATCGGACTATTCCATGTGGAAAACATTAGAGGATTCCACCGCTGGCGTCATACTAGAGTGCCCATGGCTCATTCCTATAGCCCCTCTATCAACTGGACCACTGGAGAAGTCCTGAAGTTGGGTAATTGTTTTCCTGAGTGTTTTCCATATCTTCCTGAATCCCTGTCTCCTGCTCAGATGATTTTCTTGAACTCCACGTCCATTGAAAGTCCCCTAGAGAGTTGTTACATCTACATTCCCCAAGAATACTCCCACTTCAGTGATGTTTTCTGCCCAAAACGAGCCTCCAAACTACCACCTCACAGACCATGGTACTACGCCATTGAACTTATTCCAGATCAACCAGTGCCCAGAGGTAAAGTTTACTCACTCACCATACCCAAACAGAAGGCCATGGAGGAGAACATCAGTGAATCTCTACATCAAGGGTATATATGCCCATCCATGTTCCCTACTGCTTCAAGTTTCTTCTTCGTAGGAAAAAAAGAACAGAGGCTTGAGGCCCTGAATCGACTATAGAACATTCAACAAAATCACTGTGAAATACAGGTACCAACTTCCCCTCGTTCCATCTGCCCACCAACAGCTTCAAGGAGCTCAGATCTTCACTTCACAAGTTGGACATCAGAAGAGCATATAACCTCATCCGGATATGTAAGAGGGACAAGTCACCTACTGGCTACTATGAATACCTCCTAATGCTCTATAGTCTGGTAAGTAGCCCCTGGGATTCATGAATTAGGTGTTCCGGGAGTATCTCTCACACTCTGTGTTAATCTACATCGACAGCATCTTAAACTACTCCAGGAAAGAGGCTGCACATTGCCACCACGTTTCTGAGGTTCTCCAACATCTCCATGACCTATACCTCAAGGCAGAGAAGAGCACATTTCATCAGTCATGCATCCAGTTTCTGGGTTTTCACATCAGTCCTCAAGGTATAAAGATGGACGAGGGGAAGGTGGATGCAGTCTAAAATTGGCCAACTCCCACTACTTCCAAAGAACTTTGATGATTCCTAGATTTTGCCAACTTCTATCAAAGGTTCATGGTCCATTACAGTTTAATCACCTCTCCATTAACTGACCTTCTTAAAAATAATCCCAGTCTCTGTCCTGGACCCCAGAAGCCTCTGAGGCCATCCTTCAGCCTTCACTACAGCTCACCTCCTGCTACATCCAGATCCCCAAAGGCCCTTCATTGTGGAGGTAGATGCCTCCACTTCCGGACTGGGAGCTGTACTCTCACAGCAGCACTCTGCGCAAGTTCTCCTAGGTAGAGCAAAATTACGACATCAGGAATTGTGAGTTACCAACTATCAAACCAGCTTTGGATGAATAGAGACACTGGCTGGAGGGAGCATAACATCAGTTTCTTGCTTACACAGATCACCGCAAACTTGAGTATCTTCGAGAAGCCAAACATCTCAACCCCAGACAAGCCAGATGAGCTTTATTTTTCATCAAATTCAATTTCACTATTTCCTATCATCCAGGCTCCATGAATACAAAGGCTGACACTTTGTCTAGATTACATGCTCCTGGCAAATCCCCTGAAGTTACTGCCTTTATTCTCCCAGCTAAGATAATTGTCAGCCCAATCCAGTGGGTTCCTGAAAGACCCCAATGACAGACGAGTCTCCGCATTGATCCCGTAGGCCAGCCTGTACACCCGCCAGTGACCTACTCACACACATGCAGTTTCTCCACGATGGATGTCCAGCATTCTCCAGCCTCCGGTGCCTAGACTGCAGCTCTGCACAGGAAGTTTGGCTAGAGGAGAAATGGTCATGCCCAACTGAGCCTGGTTTCTCTCAAGATTTTTTTTTCCTTCGTTTTCATCAATTAGTGAAGTTTTGTTCCTCGCCACTGGCTTACTTGGTTTGGGACTTGTGTAGCTGCGCATCGATGGATTTGCTCTACAGTGTTTGGACTTTCAGCAGTAAAAATAAAACCACACTAAACTGAACTAAATTGAACTTTAACTCTGAAAACTGGACTGACACAGTTTCAATATTAGTTTACTCGAACTTCTATGTTAAGCTGTTTTGACACAATCTACATTGGAAAAGCGCTATAGAAATAAAGATTAATTAAATTGGAGGAAGAGATTGTAAATGCCACTAACTTTGATCCAGCTCCACCGGTGTGTCCACCCAATCATACCTATGTTCCCCACAGTCAACATAAACCTCTGATCCTCGCCACACACACTTTCCTGGGCACTGGTCATCCTGAGACACCCAATCATACCCTCTCACTGTTAAAAGATTTTCTCTGGTGGTCTGGAATTACCACTGACATCAGAAGGCATATGAGGGGATGCTGAGAATGTGCAATGTCCAAAGCCTCGCATCCTCTACCATCTGGCAAGCTCCTTCCTCTCCCCATTCCTCGGCATCCCTAGTCACACCTAAGAGTTGGCTTTGTCACAGATTTCCCACCATCTGACATAAAGACCTGTATATTTGTGGCAGTAGACAGATTCTCCAAAGTCTGTTACCGCATACCCCTGAAAGGTAAAACAGGTGGAAACAGCAGAAATATTGTTCAACCATGTGCTTAGAAATTATGGCATTCCTGAAGACATAGTTTTTGACCAAGGTCCCCAGTTCATTTCCCGAGTCTGGAGAGCCTTCTTTTCGATCCTAGGTGTGACAGTCAGCCTATCTTCTGGTTACCATCCACAGAGCAACACACAAACTGAAAGAAAAATCCAGGAGATAGACCAGTATCTCTGTACCTTCTGCCACAGCCACCAGAACTCCTGGAACCGATTCCTTGCATGGGCTGAGTACGCACAAAACTCACTTCATCAGCCTTCTATGGAACTCACTCTTTTCCAATGTGTACTTGGTTACCAGCCACCTCTGTTCCCCTGGTCTGGGGAAAATTCCAATGTTCCATTTGTCCATCATTGGTTCCGGGAGAGTGAGAGGGTCTGGGACTTAGCACACCAACATCTCCAATGAGCAGTAAGACGTCACACCATCCAGGGAAATGTCCAAAGACCCACCATTCAGATTTACCATCCTGGACAGAAGGTATGGCTCTCCACCAGGGACATTCGCCTGAGACTAACCTGAGTCTGAGTTCCAGATTCATTCCCTTCCCTATCATCCATCAAGTCAACCCTGTTTCGTATGAACTCAGACTCCCTTCACATTACCGTATTCACCCCACAAAGATATTCTCAAACCCTATCACTCACCTGTTTTTCCTGTTTCCCCAGAACCTGGTCTCTTGACGGAACCCCTGAGTCCATGATCATGGAGGATGGAACAGCATACTTGGTGAAGGAAATCCTGAATTCCAGACATTGTGGGGGTGGACTGAACTACTTGGTAGACTGGGAAGGATACGGACCCGATGAGAGATCATGGGTCCTCAGGAACGACATTCTCGATCCCAATCTCCTGACAGAGTTCCACTCCACGCATCCCCAGTGCCCAGCACACCGCAGCCGAGGCAGGCCCCCACAAAATCAGATTTTATGGCCCTCAGGAGCTGTCCATAGAGATGGGGGTTCTGTCACAGATACATCAGGCTCATACAGCAGGCTCATAATTACCGATCACAATCACCTGAGTTCATACACACCTGATCACCATTCCCCAATCAGCACCTCCCTGGATATAAGCACCTCATTCCCACTCACTCATTGTTTGGTCCCCACTACGGTTAGGACTCATCACTACTCCCAGAAACTCTTACCTGACTAACTACTTGAGCTGTGCGGTTCCCTGAAATTAAATGGACAACTTATGCTGGGTTTACAAGAAAAGTAGATTACATACAAAATCTATACAAATGCACAAATATAGACACATTTTTGTCATGCTTTGCAAATGATGAGGAATATGTGACGGGTTTGCAGAGAGTGCATGGAATTTGACTTAATAACATCTTGACCACAAGTTTAAAAAATTCAACTATAACAATTAAAGGCATAGTTCAATTGCAGTGAATTTGTGTGAGGTGAAAAACGTCCCATGAGTAAGCTAGAGCAAGTGATGTGGTGCTCCACGTTTGCTGTAAACACAACATTAGAATGATCAACAGAAACTAAAACAGCTGGAATGGAGCAAAAACGAATCTGCATATTATATAGTCAAATGGAGCCAAACAGTCAAAAACAACAGCTGCGTGATGTATATGGATTTGAAATTACACGAATGAGTCTTTGTTAATCAGCAGTTGTTATATAGGAATGACATACATTGGAATGTCACGACTGACCAATCAAAATCAAGTTTTCCAGACAGCGATGTAATAATTAAGAATCCCAATCCACATATTATTTATTGGAGTGAGCACATAAATGTCTGAATTCTGTACCTGAACGGAAGGAGATCCAGTCAACTTCATGTTTTCATAAGCCCGTCCGACCATGCGATGTAACTTAGTGTTGCTGTACTCAAATCTGACGCTGAAGACAATCGAAGCAATGATGTTTGAAATGGCCAAGGCTAAGGGCAGTTTTGTTTCAAATGGTTTTCCTGCAAAAGAGTGAGCAAGATGTAAATACTAAAATCATTTAAAGTCACGTCATCATCTTGTCCTCAAGGTTTACAGTCTTACCTCCAAACTTCTCAAACTCCTCCTTTACATATTTAATCTCTTCAATGATCAACTCTTCACTTCTCTTTCTGCCCATTCCAAAATCCCGTAGGGTTGAGAGAGCAAAGCGTCTCATTTCTCTCCAGTTTTCACCATTGGAAAATGCAATCCCTACAGAGGAATTATTTAAAGACATTTTAAGTATAATAAAACGTGTTTATTATGTGATTATTGAGAAAAACTTCTTACCATATCCTTGGTTGAAATCATTGAATATGGGTGAAATATTTCTGTCTCCAAACTCCTCTGAAAGGTTCACTAGTGCCTCCTTGACTATCTTGTATCCTGACAGTATTACCACTTTTTTAGGACCCAAATACACAGTGTAAACAGGCCCGTATTTCTTTGACAGCTGTAAGACAGAAAAAAAAAACAAAGAAATCCATAAATGCTGATTAAAATACACAATCTATCCACTAGTATCAGCATATAAGCCTAACCTGCCCTCACTGATCACACATTAACCATAATTACACCATAATGAGAACACTGACCTACAATTTAATAAACAAAGAATCTATCAACCTATATATCTGTCTGTCTTGTTTATGTATATGAATATATTGTTTATTTATATTATATACAGCTGATTTTTCGGCGACGCGGTGGCGCAGTGGGTAGCACAATCGCCTCACAGCAAGAAGGTTGCTGGTTCGAGCCTCGGCTGGGTCAGTTGGCATTTCTGTGTGGAGTTTGCATGTTCTCCCCGTGTTCGCGTGGGTTTCCTCCGGGTGCTCCGGTTTCCCCCACAAGTCCAAAGACATGCGGTACAGGTGAATTGGGTAAGCTAAATTGACCGTAGTGTATGTGTGTGAATGAGCGTGTATGGATGTTTCCCAGTGATGGGTTGTGGCTGGAAGGGCATCCGCTGCGTAAAACATATGCTGGATAAGTTGGCGGTTCATTCCGCTGTGGCGACCCCAGATTAATAAAGGGACTAAGCCGAAAAGAAAATGAATGAATGAATGAATGACAGCTGATTTTTCATTAACCATTTCTTAAAGTGAACACTCCCTTATTGACCAACACAATCTCACGGCAATTCGTAACTTTTTGATTTAGCGGTCAATTCATATGAATTCATACGATGTTATTCATACAAATTAGTACTATTTGCTCATCATCCAATGACGGTTGGGTTTAGGGGTGTGGTTGGGTGCCACGCCTCCTTTTTAAAATTGGACGAATTAGCCACTGACAAAATGTAAAATAGTTACGTTTTCTCATGAGATCAGGCTGACTAGGTAAACTATTCCAATTTTTTAATCCATACTGCAGACATTGTTTTCTGTCCAAAAGATGTTCACCTGGTCACACTTTATGTACTAAGATGCAATTCTTGCTATTAGCAAATCATCAACTATGATTTTAGCTCAAGAAACTCTTTGAAATTTGCTGTGTGTTAATAGATATTAAGGTAGTAGTTGTGTTTAGGTATTGGGTAGTATTAGGGGTGTGAAATAAGATGATGTTACCAATCTCAAAACGAAATAAAAAAAATTGTGTTGCTGGTTTGTACTTGTTTTTAAATTTAACTTTACAATTTTTGACAACTTTTGCATATAACTTTTAAAAGTTAAAGTTAAATTTACAATTTCAAACTCCTCTCTCAAGAATATGTCTGAATGTGCCATCTCTACAGATCATACACAGTTTTTTTTTTTTTGTGAGTTTAAAAATACACCTGATTTGGCCAGCCACTTTGAAACATTAACCAAAGCTGAAGTTAAAATAGTCTAAACATTTCCAAAATTGTTTGGAAGAGTAAAAAAATAACATAATCTGCTCAAAACCGAATATTTACATCTTTATACACTTAAGGGTAAGTCATTATTGTATATTGAAAATAAAAATGGTCCTAAGATAGAGCCTTTTAGAACCCTTTTGGGACGAGCAAGGTATACAAGGACTTTGTACCATCAATACATATGTTTCCTATTTGTAAGACAAGATTTCATTCAAAGTCTTCTTTGTTTAAAATTGAAGTTAAAGTCTCTTTACTTATACAAAAGAACCTGTTGATCAACAGTGTCAGATGCCTTCCATAAATCTAAAAACCCAGCACCAACAGATGCACTTTTATCTATCAAAAATACAACTTTCCCTTGCTGATTGTTGAATTATTGTGAATTGCATTGGGTGTAAAGAAGTAAAAGTATTATTTTGATGATCAGTCAGACGTTTAGCTACACTGTAAAAAGATGGCCGTGATTTTAAAGGTTAAAAACTGTAAAACTAAAATGCTGCCGTAAAAACCTGTTACCTGGTTAGGTTTTCCGTACTATATGCGGTGAATAACTGAATTTTTTTTTAAGTTCCTGCATGAGACTTCACTTTTTATGTTTTTGTTGACATCATTGTTGTTGACATCATTGTTGTTTTTCCACATTACGTTATGTACATTATAGAGAGTTGTATGTTACATCTCATTTATATAAATAATGGTTTATCTATCCGTATGTCAGTCTGTCTATCTGTTGGCATCTTCTTATCTATGGTCTCTCTTTGTCCATTTGCCTATTGACTTGATGCCCATCTCCTCGGTCACACATTATCACTTATTCTTAGCCTATAGGTGTAAGAACTAGGTGATCTACTGTACATTTGTCATTTATAAACGCTGTATAGTTTTCAGTAGTTCTCTTCTTGGGAATTAAAGGGAAAGTTCAACCAAAAATGAAAATTCAGCCATCATTTACTCAGCGTTCACTTATTCAAAACCTGTTTGAGTTTCTGTCTTTTGAAAAACAAAAAAAGATGTATATTTTTTAAATGCTGGTACTCATTGAATTCCATAGTAAATTTTCTTTCCTACTATGGAAGCCAATGGATCACAGCAGCCAACATTCTTCAAAATAGTTCTTCAAAAAGAAAAAAAACTCATAAAGGTTCAAAACCACATGGAGGGGAATATATGATGAGGTAATTTCCATTTTTGGGTGAATTTTCCCTTTAACCAATAAAAGTACAAGACATCTGTCCATCCTTCATTTTACTAGTAAAGTTAGAAAACAGATGAGCAAACCATCAAATTAAAATAGAGTGACATTTTTGCTCACCTCCCAAAGGCTCAAATAAGTTTTCTTGAGATCAAGAATGTGCAGATTCCCAAGCAGGGGCAGGGGTTTGGGTCCTGGAGGATATTTCTCCTTATCCTGAGAGCTGGAGCTGCTGGAAAAAAGATAAATAACCAAAAACAGCAGAAGGGCACCCAGTATTGTACCTGTGATGGAGCCCTGCAAGAGTAATGCTTCAAGAAAAGCCATAGTTAAAACTCTACATGCAAAAAAAGAACAATCAATCACTGCTTTAAGACTGATGTGGGTTGCTGTCTTGCCTTTATGTACTCTGAAGTTTGGGAGGGGACATAAGAGAGTCCTGGGTGACCTTTGTCAAAATAAAACTGATCTTGGGATCAATTCAAAATGAGAGGAAATTATATAACTGTCACAGATTGGGTCATTAAAAACCATAGGCTGACTCTAATTTGCAAATATTGCTGCTTTTATAAATGTTGGTTTTTCAAATCTAACACAGATTTTCTAACATAATTGAAACAACGTCTAATTTAGTTCTTCAAATATATTTCAATATTTTTATATCATTTTCACCTTTGTCACGTACAGCCATTTGACAGTCAATCAATTCTTTTTTAGGGTAAAAAAGGGGAAAATATTTAAATAAAACCGCAAATGCTTACTTGAATTAAACTGCTCATAAATTAATTTGGTCACACTTTATTTTAAGGTACAATTATCACTGTTAACAAATAATTAGCTAAGACTTTTAGCTCAATAAATTACAAATTATGAGCTTATTAATAGATACTGTAGTAGTTGGGTTTAAGTATTGGGTAGGATTAGGATATAGAATTAAATGATACAGTAACACTTTAGCATAGGGACAAATTCTTACTACTATCTAGTGGATTATTACCTGCTTATTATTAAGAAAACTGGCTGTTTATTTATTTATTTCCAAATATAATTAGGAGTTTATAGAGCCAAAAGTCATAGTTAATGGTTTGTTAATAGTGAGAATTGTACTTTAAATATAATGTGACTGATCATAATTTACAAGTAAGTTAATATCCTAATAACAGCCAGTAGTTAATATTGTGAATTGTGACTAAAGTGTTTCCATTATTTTTTTTATTCAAAAGCGAATGCAAAAACAAAAACATTGCATATGATCTACAGATTTCAGGTTTATTTACAAGTGCATACTTTAAAGTCTTGCATGGAGTCAGAACAGCAATATAACCCAATGCCCTTTGAACACTGATTTGGATTTCTGGAGTAGCTGCAACCAAGTTAAACAAGAACTGAGCCACGTGCACTAAATTTGTGTTATGACTCTGTTATCCTGCTTTAATAGAACAACCTGGCCTCATTCACCAGCATATTACATAATAAAGAAATTGTACACAACTTTTATGTAACCTCTTCATCCGAGGTTAAGTGTAAATATAGTCTCCACTATTAAATCAGAGAATACTGATTGTATGGTTTCATCACATTGACCCATTTGTGCATTGGTTTAAATGACAATTATGTCATCATTAACTCATCCTTCACTTGTTCAAAACCTTGTTTCTATCTTCTGTTGAACACAAAGTAAGATATACTGAAGAATGTTGGAGGAAAAACAACCATTGCAGTCATTTTTTTCCCCCAACATTCTTCAAAATATCTTCTTTTATGTTCGATATAAGAAAGAAATTCATAAAAGTTTATAACCATTTGAGTGTGAGTAAATGGTGAGGAAATATTCATTTTTGGGTGAAGTATATGTTTATGTTTATTTTTTTGTTTTGTTTTTCTTGTCGCCACATATGAAAGAGATTCATTAACAGTGTAAAAATTGGTCTCTGGATGTCACAACTTGTGAAAATCACATTAGGCTGTGCACATTTTGGTCGTTTTTTGGTAAACAAGAACTCTCTCAAGCCTTTCATGTCCACTTTTTTTTATATGCCTTAAATGCGCAGTAAATATTTTATGCCACTAGAGGGTGTGTATTTATTACAAACAAAGGCATATTTTGATGATGGCATAACTGAGTGTGGAATCATGGGAGTTTTGGTCATCATTACATCCTATGAGATCCCTGCAGAAATTATGTTCATAAACGAGCTGAAATATTTAAGATAGGGCCCTATTATATACCCGGCGCAATAAGGCGCAAGATGTGTTTGGCGCGATTTGTTACTATTTTCAGACCAGCGCAACTGTAATTTTAAAATTTTGCACCATGTTGTTTAAATAGCAAATCCATTTGCACCACTTTGTGGACTCATGGGTGTGCCGGTCTAAAAAGGAGGTGTTTTAAGGCGCATTGTTGGTGCGTTGTTATTTTGAGGAATTAAATAGACCGCGCCATTGACCAACTAAAAGCAGGTCTAAAGTCCAGTGCAGAGCGCGTTAGTTATGCGCCTATGCAGGTCCAAACGCTTAAACATTGCTTAATACACACAGGATGTACAGCAACACACAAATGTCTTTACATATGAAAAAAATTAAAGGATAAAAAATTACAAAAAATATAATTTTCTACATAAATATAAAAACCACTACCTCCATGCCTTCTTCACCTCGGGGGCATTTTTTTTTTTTATTCATGACAATTTGCATTTGTATAAAGTTATTATTATTATTAGTAGTATTATTCATTATATGCATATTTATATTTGTTTAAAAAAAACAAGTTTAGATTTGTCCACCTGTCGGGTTCTGGAGACCTATGCATCACCATATGGGGCATAAGAACAGGACGTGTGTTTGGTTATAACTAATTTATTTGTTTGCTGGAAATTAGAACTGAATTTAGAAAGTTTTGAAACAAATCTTTGCGCTTAACAAACAAAATTTAATATGTAGAGTAATGGATGTCTTCAGTGGAGTGCATACAACACCGTTTCCTTATCCACGAAAGTAAATGAGTAAAAGTAAAGTAAAGAGGCCGAATGGAGGAGGCTCGTTCTTTATCCTCGTGCTGCAGATGGTCTGTTTAACTGTTTTCTCGCTAGTGAAGCGTTCAGTTTTTCCACTTACAAAGTCTAGCATGTAAATAGCAAATGCGCCATGGCACGACGCAACTGAATCTTAAAGGGAATGGGGGAGGAGACTCTGATTGGTTTTATGCACGTTATGCTCAAAACACACCTATAACTCATTAAGAGAATAAGCACAACCCTGTTAGACCATGCCCCAGGGCGCAAAGCGTATTTCTCCATCCTTGAAATAGCAAAAGTGGATTCAGACACACCCTTAATGCTTTTGCACCATGCGCTTTAGACTTTGCGCCTAGATCGTTAAAATAGAGCCCTTAGACTTTATTTCGAATATGTAAAAAATAAAATGTTATTAAAATAACTGCAATTAAATTCATTAACAAAGCAAAATAATACAATACAATACAAATCAATTTAAACTTAAAAGGAATCGAAAGAACCCTGTGTTTATTTAATCCTACTACTTCACTCAACATTAATACATAAATAAGTATCAAACCATTACAGTAAATAAAAATCCATAGCAATAATCATCAAATTAACTACATGCATCTGTCAACTTCTTATCCTAATACACGTAGTAATAATCAACTGTAGGAACAACAATCAAATCTGTTCTTCCAAATACATTCTGAAAGCCATATGTTTACTGCTTTTTGAACAGCGTCACACTTGGACATTCTAATTCTAATTCTTTGTTTTAAGCATGATGATAGGTCAGCGTGGATCGTTCGTTATTAACAGCAGACTCAGGGGCTGATCACACCGAACGTGCTTTTACGTTCTAAAAACGCGAGGCGCACCACACTGCCTTTTTTGTTGATGAGAAAAAAAGAAGCGGTGCGCTTTTTATGTCACTAGGCAACGACTGAATAAGCTGCGTATTGTGCGCGAGTGTTGCTGTTGATATTGGTATAATTTTAATCTTTAATAATATTGTGATATTTATGATTTGTGAGTCATGCAGATAACTCAAAACAGTAACCAATAGTCTCTCTATCTTTAAAAGTCTCCGTAGTTGTCTTGACAACACAAACACTTCTGTCACCTCAACGGAAACCCCGCCTCTGCTTTCATTTGATTGGAGAATGAAACAGACGCGACTGACGTAACACCCCTTTTCCGCTCAAAGTTGACTTTTTTTAACTGCGTGCGCACAGCACACAACAGCAAAAACTCGAGGCGCAGCAGGCGGTTAAAACGCGAGGCGCGCACGATGCATAAGCAAAATGCTCGCGTCCATTAGTAAATCATTCAAAAAAGGCACCTCTAAACGCAAAAAGCACGTTCGGTGTGAACGGCCCCTGAATCAGCTGCATATTGTGCACGAGTGTTGCTGTTGATATTGTTACAATTTTACAATTTTAATATTTAATAATATTATATAACCGCCATCCACACATCACTATAACACATATATTCAGCTGTGCATATACTGAATGAGCACTGAATTGAAGTGAAGATCGGCGGGGCGAAGCGAAGGGGCACTTTCATTTCTTTAGAGGGGCATTTTTTCTCCAAGAGAAAAAAGGGCAGTTGCTCATGCACTCAAAGCCCCCCAGGTGCTCAAGCACCCAAAGCCCCCTCTGCACGTGCCTCCTGATGATTTATGTATCTTTATCTATTTCTTGTTGTTTGTTTAGATAAAGGACTTTGAGTTACTGTGTACGATTAGATGTGGGAATTTTTATGGCGGGTGTGTTAGGATTGAGTTTTTGTTGTTTTTTTCTTTATTACAGGTAATGAGTGACCTGAGCGCTCATCGCCTCTGCTCAGCCATTGTTTGGGCAGTTCGCCAGATTCCGCGCTCCTTTGTATTTCTGTTTAGTTTGACATCCATACACTATCACTGACAACATGTCACTTGTGCATGCATTTACTTACATTTCATACTGATTCCCTCCACTGACAGACAATTGGCTTATATTTTGGTTATTTATGTAAAAAACAAGTATTGTTTGAAGATATTCAGCCATGTGGTCTCCATTTAATGTTACTTGTCATGTCACATTAAAAAGTGCAACATTATTTTTATTATGCATAATAATAAAGCAAAAAAAAGATATCTTTCACACAGTTTTCATCATGTATGTGTATTATTTGTTGTATTTAATTGTAATTTGAATGGAAGTTGCACTTTAAGAGCAACTCATCATTTGAAACGGGTGGAAAAAAAGTGGAAAAACTGAACAGGAAAGACATGATGTCACAGTTTTTTGTAGTTGTAATGAATGGTGTCTGTAAGAAACTAAACATTATTACCTTTAAGCCAACTGTACATGAGCAAAACGATTATTATTGTTGTTTGTTCTGCTTATTTAAAATGAGCTGAAACACCAGAATTCTTGAGTTTTTGGGGGGGACAACTTAATTGTTTTATGTTCAATCCACTTAAATTTGTAAAAACTAATTAGTTAACTTAATTCCTTCAAGTTGTCCCAACACAAATCAATTATATGGAACCCCAGCTTTTTTTTGTGTGTCCTGCTTTATAGTAAATTATCTAAATTACAAGCTTGGAAAATATGTTAATTTGCACCAATGGATGCAGGAAACAAAAAACTTGACACAGCCATAATACTATACCAGCTACCATATTCAGGAAAAAGGACAGATAATATTTCAGCAGTTCAAATTCTTACTGAGAAAATTGTTAATTAACAATGTTTTTTTATTAGTAAAAAATGTGGTAAAGTCTGAAAACGTGGTAAAAATCAGGCGAGGGCTTTTCTTTTTCTGGATTGCTTTTTAAAACTGTCGGTTGGGTTTATGGAAGAGGGTGGCGGGTCAATCGGCGCTTTTGTAAACACTATTAGTTGGGTTTAGGGAAGGAGGAGGGTGGGTCAGTCATTCAGTCAGTCGAAAGCGGCCTCTGGTGGATTTACATGGGAACAGCAGGCGCGAGTGGCACTCGAGAGAAATGTGAGATCTGGAAAAACGTACACAGTGGGCTCTGGTGGATTCACGAAAACAAAAACTGCAAAAAACGTATCCTGGGATGTATTTGGTGCTCTCCAGAATGTATATAGCAGTACGTTTTCAGAATGAGCCTGGGTTGGAAATTTGTGTAAGCAAGGTTCATGCAGTGATTTGTCTCATCAGAGATCATGAGAATCATTTGTCAGTATAGGAATGCACTATTCCCATTTGTTTGTTTTGGCAAATACATATAGGTGTAACTCTGTAGAAATATGTAAGGATGGCTATATCTCTCCATAATATTAAACCCTGAGAACTGTTATGGAACTCCACACGAGACAAGACCATGAGAATGGTCAGGTACTAAAACAATAAACTTTCTAATCTGAGAAGAAGATCAGCTAGGAAACCAGTTCTTCAACTGTCCCAGTCACCCATCCCGAGCCCCCCTCTCTGCCCTGGACTTTACCTTCTCCACCAGAGCTGCTCACTCACATTCCATACAGAATGTCCAAGTTTTTAATATGGTGTATCTTGGGGCTCTATATTCATGTTTGGTGTTTGGTGTCAATTTGTCTCTGTGTGATTGGTAAAGTGGTCATAATTTCACTGTAATATTTTACAATTTCCCCTATATCTGTTGATTTGGGTTTTGACTTTGATAAGATCTTTGCCAGATGCTCCACTCCAGGGAAAATGGTCTTCACATCAACTCAAGACCAGGCAAGGGTCTTTGTGAGGCTTTTTTTGTCTTGAATTTATGGTGATTTGAGTATTTAAGGGAAAAGTGCAGAAGTGTCTGTGGGATTCTGTAGCCAGGATACCCCGTTGCAGTGTTGAGTCTCTGAGCTCTGCATCAAGGTTTATATACTCCAACGTACTTCTACACAGTCAGGTATTAATCTCTAACTCTTAAACGAATCTTTGGGTAATTGATGTTGTACAATCTGAATTGGCTTATTTTGTTTAATTATGTGAATTGGAATGGAATATCTTTGCCTGAGAAATAAATGTAAAATTCTTGTTCAACTCTAATATCTCCTGAAATAATTTAAATCTAGTAGATTGTTTAGGGTGATGTTTCCGCAGCCTATGACCAGGCTTGCTCGTACATTCAGGCTCAATGGATGGAGCATAGGCACAGCATTAGAGACCTGTTGATTTCTGACAATCACTGACTTAGTATGATATAATCTAGTGGCTAAATCAAACTTTCTTTATGTATGAGCAAGCATGGGGCGGCCTAATATTACTTAAAGGAAATTAGTTTACAGTTATATCCTCTATCTAAGAACCAGAACTGGCGACGATGTGTCCGTGAGCAGATGTAACTGGCCAGCATACTGACTCTAAGCGACTTCGGGTAAACGATGAACTATTAACTGAAAATAAGGATTTATTAGGTTAATCAATTTAAATTAGACCAAATCACAACCTATAAGGCAATCAGCTTGAATTGGATGAATCTAAATTTAAATTATTATAAATTGGAGTCAGATTAAATTTGGAGTTGGAAACAAATTAAAATAATTGTAAACAAATAAAAATATTTATTTTCACATGTGCTAAAAAGGCTTACACGCATTTAACCTTCACCCATGCTGCTAGTTCCGACATAGGACTAATAGATGGACCCTTACAAATATGTGTTCATCCAACTCAGTTGTGCACATATGTTTTAATGCTTATTTTCAAAATGTATGTGCATCATGGTGTTTCCATTTCATTTTAATGTAATATTTCAAAATGTGTAGGGAAATATACGGTAGCTAATGGTTACAGATTTCAACAAATCTTCTTTTGTTCAACAGAAAAAAAACGAAATTAAACTGGATTGTGACAAGTTGAATAAATTATGATGGAATTTTCAGTTTTGGGTGAACTATCCCTTTAAAATACTGTTTTATCACAACATCTAAAACTTGAGGAAAATTTGTGGTGATGATGCAGCAGCAGTACTAACAATATCATAACACATTAGAAGCTATTTCTTTTGAGACTTCTTAATAAAATTAATACTTTACAGTGTACAGTCAAATACGATGTTTTATGTGGTTTTGTTCAACAAGTAGGCTGTATACCAGAGGCAAAGAGTAGTTCAAAACCATATGAGGTAACGTTATTGACTGGTAAACAATTATGCTTTTTTTTCACCGTCTAGATGACTGGATGAATGCTTTATTTACAGACCGGTGGTCAATATTAACTTAATCCAGTGCTATTTTTGTTGTTTGTTTTGAAGTTTCTTGTTACTGTTTTACGGAGCAGTGTAGGATTAAATATAATTAAGGGAAAAAGGAAAAGCAGCCAACGCACCCTAGACACTATTACCATACTGTACATAGATAGACTGTAAAAGACTAAATGTGCTTACCTACTGTACCCTCGGCGTTGCCATGTTCAAAAAAATTGTCCAGCTCAAAGACGACTCAACACTGGTTGCTACCTGTGGATTAATGGTGGATTATCGCCGCCCAGAGGAAAATGAAAACTTTGCGTTAAAGTGAGCCCGAAAGATTGAATACTTATTATTCTGTGCAATTTTTCTTAAATAAGTTTCAATTGGAACTTTTAAATGAATGTTAAAGATTTAAAGGTTAAAATTGTTATGCTTATTTTAGTACATAAATGAGAGACTTCTTAAGAGTTAAAGACACCAGTTTATTACAAGTCAAATATCCAGGATTTTTATCAGAATCAGAATCAGAAAGAGCTTTATTGCTAGGTATGTTCACACATACGAGGAATTTGTTTTGGTGACAGAGCTTCTACAGTGCAACAGAATTACAGAGACAGGACAAAAAACAGATCATAAATATATTTAAAAATAAAAGTTGTAGTGAATGCAAATATACAAATTGACAAGTGTATGTACAGGAATATTACTATATACAACGTTATATGGCAGCTGTAATGTGCAAATTAGCATGTAAAATATGTTGTTAAATAAGTGGTTATGTGTATAAAAAAGTGTATAGCAAGTAGTGATGTTTGTTCCATAATTACTATCATTCAAGTGTTCATGAGATGGATTGCCTGAGGGAAGGAACTGTTTCTGTGTCGGGCTGTTCTGGTGCACAGTGCTCTGTAGCGTCGACCAGAAGGTAAAAGTTCAAAGAGGCAGTGTGCTGGGTGTGAGGGGTCCAGAGTGATTTTGGCAACCCTTCTGCTTGCTCTGGATAAGTACAAGTTAGTTTAGTTAGCTAAAATAAATTATTTGAAGTAAAATGAAAAAATTAACAGTTAATGTTTAATTTGATTTCTAATTAATTCTCATAGCGTTTAATTTCAGAACTAAAACCCTAAATATATACTTCAGGTAGTTGCCAATGCAGCATTTCTCCTTTTTTATTTAGTTCAGCTAAAATAGCTAAGCTAACTAAAAAAAGAAGACATTTACAAAAACAAGAATATAAAGGCAGAAATTATATAAAGTGTAAAACAGCTATAAATTGAGATTTTTCCATATACATTAGATCAGGGGTTTTCAACCTTTTAGAACACAGGCTTCCCCAAGTTTGTCCAATTTCACTCGCTTTTGATGTATGTACATACAGAAACTGCTGCTTCTCAAAGCCAAGGTTGCAAAGTCCTGACGGTTTGGTTGAGTCGAACATTGAGTACGTTTACATGGACACCAATACTTTAATACGATTTTAATACGATAAAACAATACTCTGATTGGGAGTCTAGCATGTAAACAGCGATTTTTGATTACCTTAATCTCAGTGTGCGAATTATCCATTGACGATCAGGGGGGTAAACTTTTTTCGGTAGTAGTTTGGTAATACATGCTTCAGTGAATCAAATTTATTAATAATTATTAAATTACATCTAATTTATTAATAAAATGTATACTTTTTCAGTGTTTTGAGGGATATTTAGTGACTGTTTTAGAGGTTACTGTAAGTCAAACTATAAGTCTAATTTGTCTTTTTTTTTTAGGCTAGATGCAGATATAAACACCTATTTTACAAGAAACATGTTTTGTAAATACTTAAGATGTCAATCGGTGCTCTAGAACTTCCAGTTTCAGACTGTTGAATTATATTTTTCCTAGCATTGATTGGCACGATTATGCATTCACAATTGCATGTAATAATTCTTTAAAAGATTAATACATTAATTCATATAATGAATCAATAAAACCAATTAAAAAAATTTAAAAATTGTTACCGGTGCTGCATGTTTGTATGAGAAGTTCCTGTAAAGATTAATACATTAATTTATTAGCATACTATATACTACTATATATTATTATTAACTGGTGCTTCACTACACTGGTGCTTCTGCTGTGATGTCTGACTGACACTAGAGGGAGACGGAGATCTTACACCTAGACAAACAGGACATGATCATCTAAATATTCTGAAGAACAGAGATTATGGCTAATTTGGAGCCCTCTGCTTACACAACAACTCACACAGTTAATATTTCACATGATTTAAACAGTTATAAACACTGAATAAGTAACACTAAGAGGCTTGTTTACAATGCCACTTCCATCAGCAAAAGAACAAAACAAAATGGGTTGAAATTCTGGTAGTTACATTCTAAATCCCACAAGTGACCATTGACCACTGATAAGAGCCTTTTTGTTATTTATATAAATCTGAAAGCTGAACGACTAAAATACAGCTATTAAATCTGCAATCTTGTTTAGTGTTTTAAAAAAAATTATAATATTGAGAAAATCACATTTACAGTTGTCTAAATTAAGTTTTTAGCAATACACATTTCTAACAAGGAACTGAATTTTGATATATTTATAGTAGGGAATTTGCTAAATGTCTTCATGGAGCAGAATCTTTTCCTAATATTATAATCATTTTTGGCATTAAAGAGAAATGAATCATTTTGATTTATACAGTTTATAATGTTGCCTATTCCTACAAATATACCCATGCTGGTTTTGTGTTCTAGGATAACAAATGTGGGACAGCATTCACAGGGGCACAGACATAACAATCCCAACAATGCTCAGATTAAGGGTTAGCACTAGCCATCTGTGTTTATTTTATCAGGTCTGGAGCTATGATCATCTTAGGTTGATGTAGAACAGCAGTAATATTTAAACGAAATTCAAACTAAAGAAGAAAAAAAAAATACAAATATTAGTGCATTAGTTATTAATTTAATATTAGTGCCACAGCCATATCACCCTGCAGCACAAGACCGGTTACTCGCTGAAGCTAAGCAGGGCTGAGCCTGGTCAGTACCTGGATGGGAGACCACATGGGAAAAACTAGGTTGCTGTTGGAAGCAGTGTTAGTGAAGCCAGCAGGGGGCGCTTAATCTGGGGTTTGTGTGAGTCCTAATTCCCCAGTTTAGTGAAGGGGACACCATACTGTCAGTGAGCGCCGTCTTTCAAATGAGACGTTAAACCGAGGTCCTGACTCTCTGTGGTCAGTAAAAATCCCATGGCACTTCTCGTAAAGAGTAGGGGTGTAGCCCTGGTGTCCTGGTCAAATTCCCTCCATTGGCCCTTACCGATCATGGCCTCCCAATCATCCCCATCCACCGAATTGGCTCTATCACTGTCTCATCACTCCACCAATAGCTGGTGTGTGGTGAGCGCACTGGCGCCGTTGTCCTGTGGCTGCCGTCGCATCATCCAAGTGGATGCTGCACACTGATGGAAGTGTGAAGAGACCCCCCTCATGATGGGGGTGTATGGCCATACACAATAAATGTGCTATATAAATACACATTACATTACAAATATTAGTGCATTTAGAGCATTTACTTGAAAAAAAGGTGAATATAGAATATTCCATGTTATCATATCTTAAATACTGAAAAAAACAAGTGTTTTTTTTTTTTTCAACTAATAACCTGCAAACAACATAAAAGCAAATGTTTTGACGTCATGTCTAATGCACAGATTGCAGCCGCAGAAACTGTTGGCATTTCTCATGTTGATTCGCATTGAGCCAAATCCAGAATAGACTGAATTAAAGATTATAATGTTTTCTTTTTAACTGCTCATCTCTGGTCCAGACAGGGTATTAATTCAATAAAACATTAAAAAACAAAAAAAGCTTGTTTTTCAGTCATTGGTGAAGATCATGGGCTTAAAGTTCACATCAAGTCAAATTTGTTTATTTCTGTAGCGCACATTGTTAGTCTTTGGGTGAACAAATAATCCATGTTAATCCACTGAAAACTTGTTTGGTCTTTAATCAAAGTCTGACCATTGCTTCGGCTTTGAATGACAGTCCTTCTCTGATGATGTCAGTTTGATTCACGCAGTTCACGTGGACTTTAATCTCACTAAATCTGCCATAACTTTAGCCAAGGAGGGCATGTGTCACTTGTTTAGGTAGCAAAAAGATCTGCAGCAAAATCTTCACATTCAGCTGTTTCACTCCAGGGTATGCTTCTGAATTAGCTTGTTTAATTCAATTTTTTTTTCTTGCAATTTGAGAATATGCATTGTACTCCTTTGACCTCCCTAACACACAAACTTCATGCCTCTTTTGATATTATATTGGTTAAGAAAGGGATAACCAATGGCTTGCCGTGCGTTAAAGAGCCCCTATTTTGCATTATAATAGCTCATAATTTAGTTTTGGGGGTCTCCAACAACAGGCTGATATGCATGCAAGGTCAAAAGACAAGTTCATTGTCTCATAATATGCATTTATTTTGCCTAATTATCCCAACAACTCCCATATGATTCGTTCAGTGATTCATTTGTTCCCAAACCCCTCCTCAGCGCGAAGCTAATCTGCACTGATTGGACCAATGACCCAGTCTAATGTGATTGGTCGACTGCGTTCAGCGCGAGACAGAGAGAAATGCCCACCACGGCTATGAAGTAGCAGCCAGAGAGTATGTGTGAGCCCAATGCAGGAATGCATTAAAGCAATGCAGTTAAACACCAGCATATTACTCTACTCTTAATGCTAACCCCAAGTAATAACAACAACACACATTCAGTATTAATCCACACAGTGGCAAAAGTTTAACTATTTTGAAAATTGATCGTGCTGTGTGTGTGAGAAACAGCTGATGGTTTGAAAGCAACAAACAGCAGAGGATTGTGAGTTCAGAAACGCATTTAAATCGTTAAAGGAAGAAGCACGCGCCACGTTTTCAATGTGGTTTTGGACGCAATATGTAAATAGCCCATAAAGATTTAACCTGAGAGATACAGTACAAGCACTGATCTATAAAAGATAAGTGATTACAAGCCGCATGGGGCGATCACAACTTATAACACACAATTAAACACACATTTTGCAAACTACACAAAACGAGGCAACAATTTTAATTACACTTACATGTTTTGATCCGGAGGAAGAAGAAACTGGTTTATGTGAACTGTAACAGTTACTGACAAAGTCTCTGTCAAAGTCTGACAAAGTCCCATACATAATAGTCTCTGCTGCTCCTTGCTTTAATAGCAAACGGCTGACAAACCTGCAGCGTAGGTTATTGTATCAAAAATCAGAAAAATGACAGGAACAAACACAGCACACGGTTGGCTATACTGTGGTGTTGTTGTGAAAATGAACTTTAACCCTTTATTCCCTACAGTCGAATCTCAATCTGTCAGTGATCGTCATCTTCGCGTCATGATCAGTCCTGTGATCCTCCACGCTCGCGCTAGTGTCTGAAGGGAAAGCGCGTTTACATTTTCCCGGATCTGGAACTACATATTTGGTGATGTACCGTATCGACGTCGACGCGTTCAAGCAAATATATCCGAACCAAACTCAATTCATTTATTTGACTCTGAGTCGACTATTTTATTAAAGAATCAATAGTTTTAAACATGGTGCAACTTCAGATTTAAACCTCAGCTGAATGTTTTCATTCACTTAATGCTATGTTACACACTGCATGGAAGGTCATTTTCGAAAACCCATAATAGGGGCTCTTTAAGTTAGCGATAAAGTACATCCAGGAGGAATAAATCCAGACAGGTATATCGGCAGCCCGAGACAAAGCAGAGCAGTGTTGTATAAGACTGAAGGGCTTTATTCTGCAAAAACAACCAACCATCCTGGATGTACTTTATCCTGCTTATTACGTGGATACTTGCCACAAAACATTGTTCTGAGCGGTAATAGTTTATTAGTTCATTAATTAAACACAAAGCTGACAGAAACTAAATGGAGCTAAATGTAACATGCACTAACCTGCGCATTATTCAGTCACAAGATGGCACCAAACAGTCAAAAGCGTAAAGCTGACAGAAACGAAACCCGTTGAATGGAGCATACACAAACCTATGTATTATTCATTCACAAGATGGTGCCAAACTATCAAAAAACGCAGCGTAACAGACAAGCAGATACAAATGAATGTGGATGAAAGTTTATGGATGTGAACGAATTCACTGACGGTCAAGGTGATTCGAAGTCCCTGGATGAGCCTGTGTTATTTAACGGTTGTTATCTGGGAATAACATACCTTGGAATTCTTCTCTTTGAAGTGCAATGTTTTTCCAATTTTCCACTCTGGATAGGGCTAGCCCATATACTTATATTGTCACCAGGTCTCCCCTTTGGGTAGCATATAGCATATTCTAAAAATCCCTAGTCTATAGTTAGCTAGGTAAAAGAACTTGTACGACCCCCTAAATTATTCCCATATTCTGGTAATTAAAGGGCCTGGGGACATTGTAAGGTTGCACTTTTGGTGACGTTGTGCGCTCATGCTATGCTTGGCAAACTCCTCAACAAATCCGTGACGAGCTCAGCTGCTGTGATGCTTTCCATACACTCTCCCATAGTGTCTGAAGACACCAAGTTGGAGTCCCGAAGTAGAATGTCCTGGTTATGTCTGTGACCCGCGTTCTCTAAAGGAGGGAACGGAGACTTGTGTCTCCATCGCCACAGCAGCAGGGTCTCCAGCTGATAGCTGAGTATTTGGCTTCTTCAGTGATTAAAAGCCTGGCTTGCTCTCCTGCAGGTGAGCTGCGCTCTGCCAACTCATAGGCATTCATTGGCCTGTTTTCTTACTCTTCAGAGTGATTGGTCATCTAGCGATCTTACAAAGTGTCTTTCTAGACACCACGTCTCCGTTCCCTCCTTCGTAGATGGACGTTTTTTTGGATATGTGTAAATGCAAATCATTTTAAAAACATAGTTGTGTATGCATGAACCATTTTAAAACTGTTTTGTTTTAGACTACATCGTTGCTGTGTAAATGCAAAAAAATACCTTGTAATTCAGGGTATTTGGCCATTAGCAGAAGACCCCAACATAGCGTTGTGACTGTAGTATCGGTACCAGCACCAAACAGGTTGTTAACCGTACAATATAAATAGTTTGAATTAAACAATGAGTCTGTTTTGCCAGATTCCTGCAAGATCGTAGACAAAAAAAGTCAGAACATTAAATATGCAAAATAGTATAATTATTTATGCAGATTTATTATTAAAACTATAAAACCATACTTCATCCTTCTGCTGTCGTATGAGGAAACTGTCAACAAGTCCTCTGGGGTTGTGAGGATCCAGAGTCTTCTTTACACCATTTATTATTTCGTTGTTTTGTTCAAAGGTATCTCCGAGATTCTTCACAATACGATTCCGATTCTCCATAAAGGGGCGAAGCCAAGGGAACATGTTGTAGATCTACAAACAAGCACATAATACTCAAAAATAATACTGAATAATATCACTACGAGGAGCTGCAGAAGATGCCAGAAGCGAGTGTAATGGTCACGCATGTCCATCACACTTGTGTTTAGATTTTTAAAACAATGGAAAAGTAGTGTAAATGGAAAATCTGCTCTCTTTGAATGGCCTCATTCACATCTCATTGAAAGCCATATGTTGTTTTTTTTGTTTTGTTTTTGTTGATGTGAAAACATGTGGAAACTAATGGGCTTTATTCTGCGCAAACGATCACTTGGATGTACTTTATCCCACTTCTACATGACTACTTGCCATAAAACATAAAAAAAAAAATTGGCAAAACGTTTTTCTGAGATGTAACAGTTCATTAATTCTCTAATTAAAAACTTAAACAGCTGAATGGAGCATAAATTAATCTACATATTATTCAGTCACAAGATGGCGACAAACAGTCAAAAATGGCGGCGTGACTGGCAAGCATACACTATATATGATGTGAACGTATTCACTGATAATCGAAATGAATCGAAGTTTCCGGATGAGCCTGTGTTATTCAGCGGTTGTTATCTCAGATTAACATAATTTGGAATGTCACGACTGACCAATCAGAATCAAGTATTCCTGACAGCGGTGTAATAATTAAAACTAGCAATCCACATATTAGATATTGGTAGAGTGAGCACATGAATGTCTGAATACCTGAATGGAAGGAGATCCAGTCAAGTTCATGTTTTCATAAGCCCGTCCGACCATGCGATGTAACAGTGTTGCTGTACTCAAATCTGATGCTGAAGATAATCAAAGCGATGATGTTTGAAACGGCCAAGGCTAAGGGCAGTTTTGTTTCAAATGGTTTTCCTGCAAAAGAATAAGCAAGATGTAAATACTCAAATCATTTAAAGTCACGTCATCATCTTGTCCTCAAGGTTTACAGTCTTACCTCCAAACTTCTCAAATTCCTCCTTTACATATTTAATCTCTTCAATGATCAACTCTTCACTTCTCTTTCTGCCCATTCCAAAATCCCGTAGGGTTGAGAGAGCAAAGCGTCTCATTTCTCTCCAGTTTTCACCATTGGAAAATGAAATCCCTACAGAGGAATGATTTAATATGGTCTTCACATTTCTAAGTGTAATAAAAATGTGTATATTACTTGATCATCTAAAGATGAGAAAAACGTCTTACCATATCCGTGGTTGAAATCTTTGAATATGGGTGAAATATCTCTGTCTTCAAACTCCTCTGAAAGGTTCACTAGTGCCTCCTTGACTATCTTGTATCCTGACAGTATTACCACTTTTTTAGGACCCAAATACACAGTGTAAACAGGCCCGTATTTCTTTGACAGCTATAAGACAGAACAAAAAATCTAAGAAAAGCCATAAATGGTGATTAAAATACACAATCCATCCACTAGTATCAGCATATAAGCCTAACCTGCCTTCACTGGTCACACATTAACCATAATAATGCCATAATGAGAACACAGACCTACAATTTAATAAACAAAGAAACTATCTATCTATCTATCTATCTATCTACCTACCTACCTACCTACCTACCTACCTACCTACCTACCTACCTGACTATCTATCTCTCTGTTGATCTGTTTTAATTGTTTATTTATTTGATAGGGAAAATTAAAAAAATGTAAAATTTAGGCAAAATATTTCTACAGGTGATTTGTCATTAACCAATTCTTAAAGTGAACACTCCCTTATTGACTACTAGGTAAACTTTTTCAATACTTGCTCCATATTATTGTTTTCTGTCCAAAAGTGGAATCAAGAAAGCCAGGATAACAGAAAAAGCACAGCCTGACCTAGCTTAATCAGGTTTGCTAATGAAAACAAATGTTTACCACATACCACATGTTTTTTGAACTTGTGGGGGAAACCGGAGCACCCAAGGGAAACCCATGCGAACATGGGGAGAACATGCAAACTGCACACAGAAATGCCAACTGACCCTGCCGGGGCTCGAACCAGCGACCTTCTTGCTGTGAGGCGATTGTGCTACCCACTGCACCACCGTGCGGCCCGTATAGGTGAATTGGGTAAGCTAAATTGTCCGTAGTGTATGTGTGTGAATGAGAGTGTATGGATGTGATGGGTTGCAGCTGGAAGGGCATCCGCTGCGTAAAACATATGCTGGATAAGTTGGTGGTTTATTCTGCTGTGGCGACCCCAAATTATTAAAGGGACTAAAGCCTGGTTTATACTTCTGCGTCGAGTGATCGGCGTGACCCACAGTGCCTGCCTTGCACGTTGCCATGCATTTATACTTCTGCGCGCTGTTTGTGTTGCTCTGCAATAACACTTCCGAAACGCTAGCTGGCAGTAGGTTTTTATGTTCCTCTGTGTCGAGTTTCTTCGCTGGTGTTTTGTTTTTTTCTGAACGCTACCTTAATGTTGAAGTGGCTCAAACTCGCTCATTCAGAGGCGGGAACCGGCGGATATGCAGCAACATTAATCATAAGGTAAACACAAAACCAAAGTGGAGCTCCTTTACGGGACTCGACACTTGTAAACTCTCGCTCCATCGAGCTCGCGGTTCTCAGCACTGCCCACACTCGTCAGCGCTACCAAGCCGACCAATCACAGAGCTTGCGCTACGCGTCGTTGCGACGTGTAGTTAAATTTTTTGAGAGGTGCGCATCAGCCACGGCGAGGGCTATGCGACCGCGCAAAGGGTGCGCCGGAGCATGCGCGTGCACTTGACGCAGAAATATAAATCAGCCTAAAGCCGAAAAGAAAATGATTGAATGAATGGATGGATATATATATGAACATATATAAAATGATTGCCAATAAAATTAAACATACTCATTTTTAATTCTAATAGTTGAAAAATATATGTAAATAGCCAATAGCACGGAGTGACTGTAAAACACATTAATTCCTTGTAGCATTGACATCGAAACTAACATATAAATCACTAGGATTAATCTTAGCCTGGTTGTTGCAAAGAATAAATCTCCATAGTAACTTAATTTAGCTTAATTTAGTCTGCTTTTGTGCAAATGAGTCAAGGCTAAATTCAGCCAGGATAGCCTCAAAATCCCAGCTTAATCCCTTATCTTACTTTTGTGCAATATCCCTCTGGTCACACTTTATGTACTAAGGTACAATTCTTGCTATCAACAAATCATCAACTATGATTTTACCTCAAGAAACTATTAAGGTAGGCGACGCGGTGGCGCAGTGGGTAGCACGTTCGCCTCACAGCAAGAAGGTCGCTGGTTCGAGCCTCGGCTGGGTCAGTTGGCGTTTCTGTGTGGAGTTTGCATGTTCTCCCCGTGTTCGCGTGGGTTTCCTCCAGGTGCTCCGGTTTCCCCCACAAGTCCAAAGACATGCAGTATAGGTGAATTGGGTAAGTTAAAATTGTCCGTAGTGTACGTGTGAATGAGTGTGTATGGATGTTTCCCAGAGATGGGTTGCAGCTGGAAGGGCATCCGCTGCGTAGAACATATGCTGGATAAGTTGGCGGTTCATTCCGCTGTGGCGACCCCAGATTAATAAAGGGACTAAGCCGAAAAGAAAATGAATGAATGAATGAACTATTAAGGTAGTAGTTGGGTTTAGGTATTGGGTAGGATTACGGATGTAGAATAAGATCATGTTACCATTGTTAAAACACAATAAATAGTTGTTGTTGTTTTTTTGATGACGATGATGATGATGATCATGTTGATGTTTTAAATATTATAGTAATGATTTTTGTCAAATACTTGTATCACCTTCTTAGACTCTATCGTCTTTAGAGTTTAAAGTGACCATTTAAAAATTACCAACAGTAAAAAAAAACTCTATATATGAAAAATAACAACATAAGTAACCTAGCTACACCGACTGTTTTTAATAGTTTTTTTAGAATTTAACTTTACAATTTTAGACAATTTTTTCACATAACTTTTAAAAGTTAGAGTCAGATTTACAATTTCAAGCTCCTCCTCTCTCAAGAATATGTCTGAATGTGCCATCTCTACAGATCATACACAGTTGTTGTTTCTTTCTGAGTTTAAAATTATAACTGATTTGATCAGCCACTAATAAAACACAAATAATGGTCTGCTTATAACTAAATATTTACATCTTTACACACTTACAGGTAAGTCATTGATGCATACAAATCTAAATCAAAATAAAAATGGTCCTAAGATAGAGCCTTGTGGAACCCCCTTGTAAATGTGGTTGTGTGGATGTAAAGAAGTAAAACTATTATTTTAATGATTAGTCAGAAACCTTTGCTTCACTGTGTAAAAAATGGCTGTGATTTTAAAGGTTAAAAACTGTAATACTAAAATGCTGCAGTAAAAACCTGTTACCTGGTTAGGTTTCCGTACTATATGCTGTGAATAACTGTAAATTGATTTTTGAGTTCCTGCATGACACTTCACTTTTTATGTTTTTGTTGACATCACTGTTTAAAACCATCACTGCATAAAACCACATGGAGGGGAATAAATGCTGAGGTAATTAAAATTTTTCGGGTGAATTACCCTTTACCAATAAAAGCACAAGACATCTGTCCATGCTTCATTTTACTAGTAAAGTTAGAAAGCAGATGGGAAAATCATCAAAATAAAAATACAGTGATATTTTTGCTCACCTCCCAAAGGCTCCAATAGGTTTTCTTGAGGTCAAGAATGTGCAGATTCCCAAACAGGGGCAGGGGTTTGGGTCCTGGTGGATATTTCTCCTTATCCTGAGCGCTGAAGCTGCTGGAAAAGAGATAAAACACTAAAAACAGCAGAAGGGCACCCAGTATTGTACCTGTGATGGAGCCCTGCAAGAGTAATGCTTCAAGAAAAGCCATAGTCAGAACTCTACATGCAAAGAAAGAACAATCGATCACTGCTTTAAGACTGATGTGGGCTGCTGTCTTGCCTTTATGTACTCTGAAGTTTAGGAGGGGACATAAGAGAATCCTGGGTGACCTTTGTCAAAATAAAACTGATCTTAGGATCAAATCAAAAACGGGGGAAATTATATAATGGTCACATGTCAACATCTAAGCTGATCCTAATTGCTAATATCGCTGCTTGTTTTTCAAACCTAACAGTTTTTCTACTATCAAAATTAAAAAAGTAACAAAGTGTAATTTAGTTCTTTATATACATTTCAATATTTCTATATCATTTTTAACTTTGTCATGTACAGCCATTTGACAGTCTATCAATACTCTTTAGGGTAAAAAAGGAGGAATATTTAAATTAAATTGAAAATGCTTTCTTCAAGTAAATTGTTCATAAATTAATTTGGTCACACTTTATTTTATTTTATTTTGAGGTACAATTAAGGTACAGTAGTAGTTGGATTTAATTATTGGGTAGGATTAGGATTTATAATTAAATTATAACACTTTAGTATAAGGACCCATTCTCACTATTATCTAGTGGATTATTACCCAACATTGGCTCATTCTGAAAACGTAGCCCTATATACATTTCTGGAGATCGCGATTTATGTAGCCAGAAGTATGTATGGCTGCATTTCATCTTTAAAACGAACGGTATGGGGCGGTATGATGCCGTTCCTTTTCGCGCTTACCAGCTGACCGCTTACCTCCGTATGGACGGCTTTCCCACTGTTACCAGTTTGTCCAGTAGCTCGCCATATACGTCGGCGGACTTGGGAAGCAGAGAGGAGTTGACCATGACGATGGGGTTCAAGTCCAGCAAAGAACGGTTCCAGAAAGCAGGTAAGACAAAAACAGAAGCCAAAAAATAAAATAAACAAGTAAATAACAGGGTGAGAATGTGGTAAAATCTGAAAACATGGTAAAAATCAGGCGAGGGCTTTGTTTTCCTGAATTACTTTTAAAACTGTCGGTTGGGTTTAGGGAAGAGGGTGGTGGGTCAATCTGTGCTTTTGAAAACACTATTGGTTGGGTTTAGGGTAGGAGGAGGGTGGGTCAGTCGATCGGTCAGTCAGTCAGTCATTTCATCAGTTGACAGCGGCCTCTGGTGGATTTACGTGAGAACAGCAGGCACGAATGGCACTCACGAGAGAAATTTGAGATCTGAAATCTGTGTTCTGTGTGTTTATTTCAACGTCTAGAACACATACATATTTAGTTATTTTAGAAAACATTAATCAAATTTGATTTAGAGCTTATTATGTCTATGTTGTAACTCTACAACGTTGGGTCAGAGTGGTAGCCTGTTGCATTGTTCAGGGACAGGTGTGAATGGTCTTGAATGTGAACCTGTTAGTTGATGAGTTGACAACACAATTCTAAAGTTTTTTTTTTTGGACAACTTAAATGTTTTATGTTCAATCCACTTAAATTTCTAAAAGTGATTAAGTTAACTTAATCGATTTGTGTTGGGACGACATGAAGGAACTGTGTGGAACCCATCATTTTTTACAGTGTAAGATATGATGTCACACTTTTTTGTATAGTTATTTACTTTTTCATTCATTTATTTTCCTTTGGCTTAGTCCCTTTATTCATCAGGGGTCGCCACAGCGGAATGAACCGCCAACTTATCCAGCATATGTTTTACACAGCGGATGCCCTTCCAGCTGCAACCCAGTACTGGGAAACATCCATACACACTCATTCACACACATACACTACGGACAATTTAGTTTATTCAATTCACTTATAGCGTTTGTCTTTGGATCTTGGGGGAAACCGGAGCACCCGGAGGAAACTCACATCAACATGAGGAGAACATGCAAACTCCACACAGAAATGCCAACTGGCCCAGCCGGGACTCAAACCAGTGACCGTCTTGCTGTGAGGTGACAGTGCTAACCAGTGAGTCACCGTGTCGCCCCATTACAGTCCTTATAAGGTGAAAGTAATGGAACCCTTCTGTGCAAGAAACTAAACATTATTACCTTTAAGCCAACTGTACCTGTTTGTTCAAACTACTTATTTCAAATGAGCTGAAACAACACAATTCTTGAGGTTTTTGAGGGGACAACTTCATTGTTTTATGTTCAATCCACTTAAATTTGTAAAAACTACACTGTAAAAAAAAGTTGACTTAACTCAAAATTGTAAGGCAACTTGCTGCAGAGCTTTTTTGAGTTGACTCAACTTTCAACCCAAGTACTGCACTTGACTCGACTTGAGTAAACTAAAAAATGTCCTGAAGCTGGTTGCCTTAAAATTTTAAGTTGTCAACTTTTTTTTTCTACAGTGCAATAAGTTAACTTAATTCCTTCATGCTGTCCCAACCCAAATCAATTGTGTGAAACCCAGCATTTTTTTTTTTACAGAATAGCAGTGTTTCATGGCGTGTTCCATAGTGTCCCGCTTCATAGTTAATCATCTAAATTACTGGCTTGGAAAATATGTTAATTTGACCAGTACCAATGGATACAGGAAACAAAAAACTGCCATAATACTATACCAGCTAGACTTTCACATCCAGGACAAAGGATGGATAATATTTCAGCAATTCAAATTCTTACTGAGAATTGTTAATTAACGATATTAATATATGAGCAAGCAATCAGTAAAAATTACGTATTTATTACAGTATGATTATTAAGACAGATGCTGCCAAAAGAAGTCAATTCCTGCAGTTCAGTAAATTCTTGTTTCAGAATTTGAAATCAACATTATGAACTTGAGGTGACACGGTGGCTCAGTGGTTAGCAGGTTAGAAGGTTGCTGGTTCGAGCCCCGGCTGGGTCAGTTGGCATTTCTGTGTGGAGTTTGCGTGTTCTCCCCATGTTGGCGTGGGTTTCCTCCTGGTGCTCCGGTTTCCCCCACAGTCTAAAGACATGCGCTATAGGTGAATTGAATAAACTAAAGTGGTCGTAGTGTATGTGTGTGAATGAGTGTGTATGGATGTTTCCCAGTGATGGGTTGCAGCTGGAAGGGCATCCACTGCGTAAAACATATGCTGGATAAGTTGGCGGTTCATTCCACTGTGGCGACCCCAGATTAATAAAGGGACTAAGCCGAAAAGAAAATGAATGAAATTGGCCGTAGTGTATGTGTGTGAATGAGTGTGTATGGATGTTTCCCAGTACTGGGTTGCGGCTGGAAGGGCATCCGCTGTGTAAAACATATGCTGGATAAGTTGGCGGTTCATTCCGCTGTGGCGACCCCTGATGAATGAAGGGACTAAGCCGAAGGAAATGAATGAATGAATGAATGAACAAATTATCAAAAATATAAAATGAAATAAATTTAGGGGTTTCATTTCAGCTTACTAAACATCTAAATACATATTTCAGGTAATTGCCAATGCAGCATTTCCCCTTTTCATTTAGTTTAACTAAAATAACTAAAAAAGAAGACAAACAAGAATAAAGCTATAAATTGAGATTTTTTCCCTATACATTAGCTTGTGTCTTTATTATATTTCAAAGAACCACAATGCAGTCTTAAAGGGCACCCAGTTTACCCCTTTTTCCAGATTTAATATAAGTCTTTTGTGTCTCCAGAATGTGTCTGTAAAGTTTCAGCTCAAAACACCCATCAGATTATTTATTATACCTTTCAGAAGTTTGTCATTTTTAGCTCTGAGCATCTTGTAGCTGTTTTGGTGGACTGTGCCTTTAATGCTAGTCCTCCCCGCCCACCGTTCCCACGTGCCTGTCAGTGTGCCTCAATCTCTGCCTCGGCTGCCTCAGATAACAGACAGACATGAAGGAAGCAGATCTCACGTAACGTTTGTGAGAAATATTACAGTAAGAACTTTCCCAATGATTATTTGATGTATTTGTTGTGGAGTTGCAACGATGAGTCACAAACAATGTTGTTACAAAGTTCATGCACACACACAGATACACACACACACACACACACACACACGCACACACGCGCACGTTTAGCTTTGCACTGTTTTTGCACGGCAAATGTGACACGATACACATTAATATCCACTGCTGTATGGATATCCGTTATGTTAATGTACAAAATAAACCTGATTTAACGTCCACAACCCGGGATTGAAGCGTCGTCTTTTATAATTGTACTGACACGCGGCTGTGGTGATAAAGTAAAGCTGAAGTAAATCGCTGTAATTCATTACAAACATGCACTGTTTTAAAAATGTTTTAAACTTGTAAAGCTCACTCTTGATCACGTTTGATGATGATTGATGATCCTAGCGAACTGAACAGATCTTTTATTCCCGGTTGCTTTGCGCACGTCCTGTCTTGTAGATATGATTATACGCGTTACTACGGAGATAACGCAGCTACAGTTAATATGCAGCTGTCAATCAATTCGGTGGATGGGGAAACCACACTCCTACGTCCTAGTTGCGGTCGGCCTCAAAATGGGAGGGATTTGGATCCTATTTTAATGTCAGGAAATTAAAATAAAGAGACTTGTTGTCTTTATATCACCCCAATATGACTGTGGACACACTGTACCTACACACAGTTCTGTCCAAACAGCTTACAAAAGATGATTTTCATCATAGGTGCCCTTTAAAATACCAATTACTTCACTATCGATCAAAAGATGAAAGTGAAAATAGTCTAAATATATTAACATTTCATGCAAACAAATGTTTTATTTTTCCAAGATTATATTCGTTATGCTGAATGACCACTCATTATTTCACTCATATTTTCACCTCATATTTTCAGGAACATTATTTGACACTTTTGTTACATTTAATAAGCTATGTATAATCAGTGTTGTATCACATAATGGGTTGTGTCTCCATTTATCCATATTTATTTGGTAGTACAACTGACAACATTTAGTGTTGGAATCTCAATTTACCGCTTTAGCTGTGATGCACAGAAAAATACATTAAATATATCTCTCTATCAGATGGGATACAGTTTAATGCAATTTATAAAGAACATAACTTTTCCCAGTGAATCAGTTTAGTTGTCTTTCTGGTCTAATGACTGCACACAGTTTGTGGGGCGAAGGGTTCAAAGTCAGACCCACGACTGGTGTGAGATCCAGCTCTTCTTCAGACACTCCAGGAGGAGGAGTAAAGCG
The DNA here is from genome assembly GCA_903798115.1 of Danio jaintianensis. Lineage (NCBI taxonomy): Eukaryota > Metazoa > Chordata > Actinopteri > Cypriniformes > Danionidae > Danio > Danio jaintianensis. Next base: position 1,463,779 of record CAIGQV010019355.1, read on the forward strand.
GAAGTACTGAAGGAGAGACGTGAAGAAGAGGAAGAGCTCCATCCTGGCCAAACCCTCTCCCAGACAAACCCTGCGGCCTGACAGAAAAAGAAATCATGTGTGGAATGGTTACTTTAAGACACAGTATTCAATTCATCTTTATTTCTAAAGTGCTTTTACAATGTAGATTGTGAACTGCTTCAGTTCAGTTTAGTATAGATGTCACTGTTGAGTTCAGTTCTGTTTAGTTTAGATCGGTGTAATGCATATGTCAGAAACAGAAGTCAGAAATAAGTCATAAAAACAATTAAATACAATTAAGCTATTTGGATCGGGTTTGTACACCACTGTAAAAAATTCTTGCTGCCTTCATTTTTTTAGTTGAATCAAATTAACTATTCTAGTCATCTCAACTTACATCAATCAAACTAAACTTTGTATAACTTAAAAATTTTTTTGTTGAAACCTGATTAACTTATTAAAATAAGTTAAAGCAACAAAAAATATGGTGGCTCAGTGGTTAGCACTGTCACCTCACAGCAAGAAGGTCGCTGGTTCAAGTCCCGGCTGGGCCAGTTGGCATTTCTGTGTGGAGTTTACATGTTCTCCCTGTGTTGGCGTGGGTTTCCTCCGGGTGCTCCGGTTTCCCCCACAGTCCAAAGACATGCGCTATAGTTGAATTAGGTAAACAAAATTGGCCGTAGTGTATGAGTGTGTGTGTGAAAGTGTTTCCCAGTAATGGGTTACAGCTGCAAAGGCATCCGCTGCATAAAACATAGTTGGAGGTTCATTCCACTGTGGCGACCCCTGATAAATAAGGGACTAAGCGAAAGGAAAATTAATGAATGATTGAACATACAATATTTGTTGTCCTGACTTTTTGTCATTAAATGTTTTAGTGTAAAGCAGGGCTGTGCAGAGACTCTTCGAGGGGCAGGTGCCGAAAGGTGCTGATATGTGGGACTTGGAGGGTGATCGCCAAGTAAAGAGCAGAGGAGGTGAAAGGTGATGGAAAGGTGTTGGAAGGTGATCGCGAAGGAAAGAGGGGGGGGGAGTGACCGCGATTTAAAGAGCGGGGTGGGGGGAGGGGTGTGATCTCTGCACGTGCCTGGTGTAAAGGTTCAGACTACAGTGCATGCAAAAAAGCAATAAAAAAAGGAACTTTTTTTTTAAACAATATTTTTAATTTTCCATTTCTTGTCCATTGTTTATGCCTTAGTTTTGCAGTTTCTATATTACTGTGCTTATTAATTCATTAATTAATTAATTTTATTTTTAAAAATGTAGTAATTAGTAAGTAAAGATTTATTTTAGGGCATTTTACCTTTAAAAGAACATCTGCTTAATAATTACGCACATCTGAATATATAGTATTTTTAAACTCAGTCCTTATTTATATTCACTCTCAAGTGGTTCCAAACCTTTATGAGTTTCTTTTTTTTCTGTTGAGCATAAAATATTTTGGAAGAAAGCTGAAAACCTGTCACCATTGACTTGAAAAACAAATACTATGAAAGTCAATGGTTACAGGCTTTCAGCTTTCTTAAAAATATCTCCTTTTGTGAAATGACTTTTTTTTTCCTTTTGTGAAACAAGTAAAAAGTGATTAAATGATGACAGAATTTACATTTTTGATATTTACATTCTATCCCTCTAATACAAATTAGGCTATTAAGATGTGGTTTACAATGGCTAAAATGAGAACATTGACTTGATAATTATACACACACTGTAATCTAAGAGTCAAAATATGATACCTGCAGAAAAGGGCATGAAGGCGTCTCGTTTTATCAGCTGACCCTTCTCGTCTAGAAAGTGTTGAGGGTTGAAAATGTCAGGCGTCTCCCACTCAGTCTCATCCCTCAACACAGAAGTCAGCAGCGGCAGTACACATGTTCCCTATAATTCAGAAGAGAAAAAAACCAAGATTAAGTTGTTTTATGGAGACCCCTTATAAAGAAACGAGCAAGCCAAAGGAAAGTGAGTATTGTTAGTTAATGTATTTACTAACATGAACTAATTATGATCTATACTTGTGCAGCATTTATTAATCATTGTTCAACATTTACTCATTCCTTGTGAAATCCAAATTCATTCTTGTTAACATTAGTTAATGCACTGCGAGTTAACATGAACTAACAGTGAGCAACTGTATTTTCATTAACTAATGTTGACTAACATGAACAAATACTGTAATAAATGTATTGCTCGTTGTTTGTTCATGTTAGTAAACGCACCAACTAACATTAACTAATACAACCTTATTGTAAAGTGTGACCGATGTGTTATTGTCCTATTCTAAATCAGTCAATCACATTATTCCAAAAAATGTCAATTAAAAACTGGAAACAAATGACAAAATCTATAACAGCCTGGTTGTATTTTGGTCATTTTGAGGCAACCTAAACAAAACATTTCACCAGGCACTTTATTAGGTACACCTGTTTAAAAGAACGCTCCACTTTTATTTGGAAATAGGCTCATTTTGCAACTCCCCTGGAGCTAAACAGTCGAATTTTATCATTTTTTAATTCTTTCAGCCGATTTTCGGGTCTGGCAGAAGCACTTTTAGCTTAGCTTAGCATAGATAATTGAATCCGATTAGACCATTAGCATCTCATTCAAAATTAATTAAAGCGTTTTGATAATGTTTCTATTTAAAGCTTGACTCTTCTGTAGTTACATCATGTACTAAGATGAAAAGTTGCTGCTTTTTTATTATTATTTTTGAGAGAGATGCTAATGGTCTAATCTGATTCAATGATCTATGCTAAGCTAGGCTAAAAGTGCTGTCGCCAGACCCGGAGATCGCCTGAACGGATGTAAAAATGGTAAAACTCAAGCCTTAAATCTAGGGGAGTTGTAAAATGAGCTTGTACTCTCTTTGAGCACATTTGAAATTTAGAATGTACAGAATTTAGAATGTAACTTCCAGAAATTCAAACCAAAATTTGGCCAATCAACTGAAGCTTGATGCATCGCCATGGAAATTAAAATGGAATACAAAGTTCTACAGTTTAAAGAGATCATTTAAACTTACCAGTGAAAAGGTTAAAAGGATGTCAGATGAGAATGACTGGACTAATTTGAGCTGAACTAAGGCTACAAAATTAAACTGATTAAAATAAGACTAGGAAAAGGTTGAGTTGTCTAACGAGTCTTGATTTCAACATTCAGTTGGAGGACTCAGAATTTGGTCGAAACAGCATGAAACCATGGAAAACCATCCTGCTTTATATCAAAGGCTCAGGTCAATTGTGGTGGTATATTGTGGAGGAGATTTTTCCTGGCATGCTTTGGGCCCCGTAATACTAAAAAGCCACAGACTACCTGACTATTGTTGCTGAAAATTCACTGTGACACAAAGTTAAATTCTTTACACTATGTTTACACAACCTTCTTGATGAAGTATCCATTGAAGGTAACATCACAGCTGGTCTTATGAGGGAGATTCAGGGGTAGAATATTAGCCAGTCTCTGGGTTTCATGAATCACAGCATCTGTAAATGGTAAGTTCTTTCTGTCTTCCGCAACTGGTTCACGGCCACCCAGCACCTGGTCAATCTCCTCCTGAACTCGATCTATGGCCAACAAGATCCCAAAAAAAGCACATAAAGGTGTTTAACAGTAGTGAGATCTTTTATTATGATGCTTATAGTATAAGACAAATGTGAAGATAATGATGAAAATATTTTCTGCCCATTTTGGACGTCTGACCTTGTATCTGAGGGTATTTGGCCATGAGCATCAGACCCCAGCGCAGTGTTGTGCCGGTCGTGTCAGTGCCAGCAGCAAACAAATTTGACACTGTAATGAGCAGATTCTGATCATTGAAAGATGAATCTTTTTCTCCAGTTTCCTGCATGAATTAAAAAAGGTCTTTATTCTCAGGATGAGACTAAAAATCCAGTACACTGAATCAATTATATTTATATCAATTGCAGGGTTCCCACTCTAAGCCAAATATCAAAATCCTTCATTTTTCTCTGACTTTCACTGACTAAAAAGCTGAATTTCATATGGCATATGAACGTTTTTTGGCTCGAAACCTCCAGTCTCATTCACTTCCATTGATTTTTAGACATTAAAAACAGCTTGTTATGCTGCTTGATGTAGCAAACTGATGTTGTCTTATTATATTATTCTACTCTTTATGTACAGTCATCAACACGCTTGTAGAGCAAGTAGTTTGACTGTTTTCTGCCATTTATTATTCCTAGTCATCTCTCTCATAGGCAACTGAATCAGAAGTTTCAAAAACAAGCCCACTTCTACATTGCCAAATAAGGTCAATAATGAAGAGAAAAACATGAAGCTGTTGTGTTGAGCAGTCCCTCTTGAATTTTGTGCTTCTGTGATCGCTGAATTTAATGCAAAATCAACCTTTTTTTAATTGCCACAGATTTCCTGGAGATTTTCAGAAGCCAGTACAGTGTTCAAATTTGTTCTGCACCATCTGCATTGTTTCATATTAAATAACAGCATAGAAATAGTGTTCATACAGTAAACTACAGAAACCAATGGTTCTTAAAATGAAGATCTAAGATGCATATTATTTTTTACAGCAAAACAACACAAGAAATACCACAAATAATGCTTTAAATTTTGAGAAAGGTTGCCGAAAAATCATTTTAAGCCACAAGAATTAGTTTATAAGTTAATTTTTCTGCAAAATCCTCAAAAAAAGCTTTATGACTGCCTTTGAAGTATGCATTATGACAAGGAAAGGCATTAAATGGAAGTAAAAACATTTCTAAACATACCAATAGGCAAAAAACATGAAACAATGTGATTAAACACAGTATAGAAAAAATACATTTTGATAAATGGAAAGTAGGGCGGCGCGGCGGTGCAGTGGGTAGCGCTGTCACCTCAAAGCAAGAAGGTCGCTGGTTCGAGCCTTGGCTGGGTCAGTTGGCATTTCTGTGAAGAATTTGCATGTTCTCCCCGTGTTCACGTGGGTTTCCTCTGGGTGCTCCGGTTTCCCCCACATGCGCTATAGGTGAATTGGGCAAGCTAAATTGTCTGTAGTGTGTATGTGTGTGAATGGGAGTGTATGGGTGTTTTCCAGTAATGGGTTGCATCTGGAAGGGCATCCGCTGCGTAAAACATATGCTGGATAAGTTGCCGGTTTATTCCGCTGTGGCAACCCCTGATTAATAAAGGGACTAAGCCAAAAAGAAAATGAATGAATGAATAAATGGAAAGGAATTTTAAATGCAAACAAAAGTCCCTCATATCCCATGACTTGGAAAAATCGGCAATAGCATGCAATAATCATTTCAAAATTCCGTGATATTACAGAAATTCCATGACCCGTGGGAAACCTGTCAATCAGTACCGAAAACCAAACTTCTATGTTAACAGTTTACCGGTCAAAAGTGAAGTATAAATTCAGGTAATACTTTACTTGTATGTTCTGTTTGTGGATGAGGAAAGAGTCAATGAGTCCTCTGCAGTCAAGTGGGTTCAAAGTGTCTCTTAAGACATTTGCCAGGCTCTGTATTTGTCTCCTGGTGCTTTCCATATTTTCCATCAGCAGTCTCCACGTCTTAATCCAGGGACCAAGAAATGGACACATGTTGTATATCTGCAAGAGGAAACACAACAGCTTTAAAGGCATCTGTTTGGCTGGCAAAAACAAGTTTTAGACCACTATTTCATATAGCACTTGTGCATGTGATTCAGTGCATGTGATTCAGTCCACCGTTGTCATCATTTGCAGAACATTTAATTTCACAAATGGTAGTTTATTGTGGAAAATAGTTCACTATTATAATAAAATGGTCTTTATACTTATAAAAAAAGTTGCTATTTTAAGAACTCTTAAGCAAAAGGTTCTTTATGGGATCCAAAATAATTCTTCTATGACATCACAAAGACTCAACTGCTTGGGTTGAATTGGGCCGGTCAATCCACAACTGTAAAAAGTATGTAAATTTAGTAAAGAATTTGCTAACGGGATGCATAATGAGGTGCAAGCAGGTTGTTTTGCTGTCAAATGTCTAATTGTGAATTGACTTTAATGCACACACCAGTTAGAAACCAGTGATTTCATGAAAAGAAGTGTGACCTGTTCTTTTTGTCTTTTTAAGTACTGTACAATTTCAGAGGTTTGATAGTACTGGCTGGAGGGTCTGCCAAAGAAGGCACGGCAATAGAACAAGCACTTGAACAAGCAATTTGCATGACATTTTGTATGCTTTCTAATTTTCTAATGTTAATTTGTAAGGAAAATCTGCAAACCATTCTAACAGTGTAGTCTGTGAAGTTCAATCAACAATTATGTAGGGTTACATTGATGGTAATGTTTTTTAATCCAGTTGGAAATGTGATCAGAAACACAACAGAGCATCAGGTTGGGATTAGAGGTAGATTTGAGTGTCTTGAGCATAAAAGTGATACGAAAAGCTATATTTCTCAATTACAGACTCTAGTGATATTATGTGAATAGAGTAGAAAAGCGGCCCTAAAACTGAGCCCTGAAGCACCCCATTAGCAAAATGCTGTTACTTGGACACCTCACCCCATTTTGTCAAGAGGGTTGATTGGAGAATTTGGTGGTTAACAGCGTCAAAAGTAGTTTACAAGTCCAGCAAAATGAGTACTACAATTTAGACAATTTTTCCAGTCTCATGGCTTCAACAACTGTATAGTCTCTATTAAATGTCCACTTCTAAAGACAGACTGGTTGCTATCCAACAAGTTGTTTTGTGTAACAAAGGCCGAACCTTGGTTGAACATAACATGCTTAAGTGTTTTAGCAACTAATGGAAGAAGGGATAATGGTGGTCTATGGTAGTTTTATGAAAGTGTTGTATTTAGAGCATGTTTCTTAAGAGGTGGGGTTATCAGAGCCCATTTAAATGCTATGGGAAATTTTCCAGCATGAAGGGATGTTTTGATGAGATAAGTAAGTGCAGGAACACCTGAATAGGATGATGTAATACTAAATATTACATTAAAATTATCTTAAATTTAGTTTCAAAATACACCACAGAACCAGTGTTCAAAAGGAGATAAAAGAAAAACCTTATCTCTGACTACGTGAAGGAAATTTAACCATGAAATTTTTACATTCCACAAAAAGTTATTTATAAAAACAAAAGATTTGATTATTAAAATTTATTTTACACACAAATATATTTTAAGAACGGTTCACTGGAAAGTTCTTTTATGGCACTTTGGAAACCCCTAGTTGAAACACAGGAGAAAACAGATCCACACAGTGTTTTCAAGTAAAGTGTTTGGTTTCCTATTATTTGAAATTCTTTAAATTGCAGCTGTATGGAGCTGTTTCAGGTTACCATATAAGGTTTACCTGAAGCTAGATCCACAACTGGTCTACACTTGGAAACCAGTTTTATTATTGTTCTCATTTTCATTTAGTTTAAAGAGGCAGCTGGTAATAAAAGATATAAACATGAGACTTTCCCAAATTCTTAATTTGTCTGTGAAAGATGTGATTTGTAAACTTCATTTTAAATATTCATGATACTAAAATAACACTGCCACAAATAATTTTTGCACAAAAAAAAAACATTAGTGAGCACCTGTATGACAGCAGAACCAATCATACGGATGTTCATGTTTGCTTTGTTCACCATATCCTGAAACGTTGGGTCCTCATATTCAAATCGTTTCCCATAAACAATAGCTGAGATGATGTTTGAGACGGCATAGTTCACCGGTTGGGTTGTATCAAATGGTTTTCCTGCAAGTCATATGCAAACAGGAAATGTAGAGTAATTTAATATGTACAAAAGTATGGCATTCACACCGGTAATCGCTCTACAGCAGTGTTTCTCCACCACATTCCTGGAGGACCACCAACACTGCATGTTTTGGATGTCTCCTTTGTCTGTTACACCCATTACAGGTCTTTCAGTCTCTGCTAATGAGCCGATGATCTGAATCAGGTGTGTTTGGTTAAGGAGACACGGAAAATGTGCAGAGCTGGTGGTCCTCCAGGAACATGGTTGAAAAACACTGACACACAGTACCTTGAAACTTCTCAAACACTTCCCGCAGATAACGTGCTTCATTTACAATTTTCTCTTCACTCAGTTTTTTGCCCATTCCAAAGTCTCGAAGTGTTGAGAGAGCGAATCTTCTCATCGTCCTCCATCTTTCGCCATTTGCAAAGACGATTCCTGAAGAAAAACATTAGCTATGTTTCCATCCAAAGATGCGAATTACAGTGGGGCAAAATAAGTATTGAACACGTCATGTTTTTTTCCTGGAAATAATATTTGTAAATTAGCTGCTGACAAGGAATTGAACCAGATTTTGGTAAAAACCCAAACAATACAAACATTAAAAAAATAAAATCTGAAGAATGAGTTATGTGTAATAACAATGGAATGACACAAGGAGGAAGTACTGAACTACTGAAACTGTATTTAATACTTCATATAAAAGTTTTTTTTGGTGACGGCAGCTTAAAGACACCGCTCACATGGAGAATGAAGTCACATGAATTGCTCAAGTGTGATTATTTTCACAGACTTCAACAGTGTAAAAATCTTGATGGTTCTGTGGGTCTCGTCGATCAAATCTGAGCTTTATTTAGTATTTTTTATTGGATTAGAGTCAGATGATTGGCTGGGCCATTCTACAGCTTGATTTTCTTTCTCTGAAAGCATTTGGGAGTTTCCTTGGCTGTGTTTTGGATCATTGTCTTGATGAAACGTCCACCTTGGTTTCATCTTCATCATCCTGCTAATGTAGATGTTGAACTGAAGCAGCTAATATTCATTTACAATGATGAAGGACAGAGGGTTCCTGAAGAACTACTAAGAGATTTCAGCTGCTGTCTGGGCTTTCACTGTCTTTCTACACCTCCCTTTCTTCATGTGTTCAATACCTTTTTTCCTGTCTCATTTCATTTTATTACACATAACTTAATTGGTAAACTAATAGTTTTGCTTTCTTTGCATATATGGATTTATTTGGTTGTTACCACCATCTGGTGAAAATTTCAAGTCAACAGCACCTTTAGAAATATGTTTTCTGAGAAAAATGATGACGTGTTGAATACTCATTTCCCCCACTGTACATGTGCAAAACTAGAATATCACATAAAACATTTGCAAATAAAGCACAGTATCCATCCAATGAGCCCAAGAGAACAAAATCATCACTTCCTGATAAACTGGCGCCTAATATAAAAAAAAGGGAATTTGGTGTGGAAGAAGAAAGCTTTTTTGCTATATAATAAATCACTTGCGCCTCAGAAGATGACGAAAATTAAATGCAATGAATGCATGGTGGCTTTTGCAGGTGTAAGATGATCTATTGGTTTAGCAGACACTCAAAATAGTTCTGGAGAAGAGAAACATAATAATACTGAACCACTTTGATAATGGACTTTGGCTGAGGAATTTTAGATTGACCAAAACAATGCTTTAATATAGCTGCAAGCAGGAATTAAGAGGTCAAGGAGTCTTAAGGCAGAATAAGCAAAGCAGTCCAGATGCAGAATGAGCAAAGCAGTCCAGAGGACATGAGCAACAAACTTAGTAGGGAGCATCCAACAAAGTGAAACAATGAGCTTTTGAACACATTTGAAGTATATTTTACTTAAAATATCAGAAAATCATGAAAACATATGGTTGGTTCACTGGTTTGTCCAATAATGCCGTCCCATTGGAGCTTTATAAGCAAAATCACCTTACATTTTTTGTATTTATTTAGTAAATGTGTTTCCATCATAGTTTACGCACATTTTTCTTATAGTTCAACAAGTTTATCCTACTCAGTTGAGCCCAGCTATCCACATTCATAAATTGCCACCACATTATAACTTTTTAATCCTATATGACATCACATTTTATGTTGAATAGATCAGTTGCTGCCAATGATTAAACGCCATATCATTCAGTGTCACATTAATTGTATAGCTGATGTTTTACCTTGTCCTTGATTAAAGTCCTGGAATATCGGTGTAATGTCCCTTTCTCCGAATTCTTCTGCCTGGTTCACAAGTGCTTGTTTAACTGTCTTGTATCCAGCCAGAACCACAACCTTCTTGCGTCCTAAATATACTTTGAACACAGGCCCATATTTCTTAGACAACTGTGAAACACAAAACAGATTACTGCAACATAGTCTTTGGTTTTATTAGCTGTTATTAGCTACAACTGATAAACAAGCAAATAATTTGGAAAGTGGATCTTAAAGGGATAGTTCACCCAAATATGAAAATTCTGTCATCATTTATTCTCCCTTCACTTATACCAAATCCATTTTTTTTCTTCGTTCTGTCGAACTCAAAGTTAGATATACTGAAGAATATTGGAAAGAAGCAGCCATTGACTTCAATAGTATTTTTTGTTCCTACTATGGATGTCAATAGCTGCTGGTTTCCAACTTTCTTCAGAATATCTTATTTTGTGTTCAACAGAAGAAATTCATAAACATTTAGAACCAATTGAATGTGAGTAAATGTTAATATTTTGTGAACTATCCCTTTAAAAATCTGTGACAGAAGTTTTTTTTTTTTAGCCCTTTAACACTTAACGGCATGACTGTTTTGGCAATCCTTGTTACATATTCAAGTCTTTAATATCTAACATGGATTTATCATTATAACAGCTGCATTAAACTTTCGTGATGCTTTCGTTAGCCTTACTCTGCTTCATACTAACATGATAATAGGTGTTGAATACTGTAAGATGTTAATGAAGACCACAACTCCCGTGATTCCACCCTTGGTCACCCCATCATCAAAATATGGCTTTGTTTGTTGTGAATTTGTGCCCTCTAGTGGCGAAAATGACATAGTGTGCCTTTGTTTAATAATATTAATTACATTTATTTAATATGGATTATTAATTAATTATTAATATTAATATATGTTGGACAAATATAACATTCTTTGGTTTAAAAAAAATAAGTTATTGTGCAAAATATCTAAATAACAATACATATAACAACAAACAACAATACAATTTCTCTGCTTCTCTGAATTGATTTAGACAGAACTGTTGAATATACAGTATATACAGTATTTAAGGCACGTGCATTATAAGTAACTAATTATACTACTTAAAAATGAAAAATAATTTATTTTACTTTCTCAGAGGAAAGGTAGTATAATTACAGTATTTACTGTACTTTGTAACTAATTACACACAACACTGATCCTAGCCAATCACAGACGTATCTATTGAGCATGTGAACTGAATGGCCAATCAGAGGTGTTTATTAGGAATCCCCTCAAAAGCACTGGAAATGTTAGAAATGATGGTCATCATATTTTAAAAAAAAATCTGTACTGATTGGTATTGAAGCTTTAATTGTGTGTGTTTTTTTTAATTGTGTGTTTTTTTTTTTTCACAATTTGGTAATTGTGATTTCTGACAACCCAAACATTAATTAGACACATTATTAATTTACAACTTTCTGGTTATACTGTGTATAATAGACAGAGGAATACCAAAAAAAAAAAAAAAAAAGTCCTGTGAATGATGTCTTGGGTCACTAAAGGCCAAAGGTATACGTTAAAAGGTTAATGTAAGATTTGACTTTAAATGCTAATTTTATATCCATGTTTTCAGTCTTTCTACTTTGAAATGTCATGCTAATTTTAATGTTACAATGTGTTCTTTGGTAAGTATTTGTTAAACCTACTAGCAAATCAAAACAAAGTAGTTTATGTTCACTGTATATGAAAAAAAATTTCAATAGGTGATATTTAGTAATTGTTTACCTTTTTCAGGAGGAATTCTCTCACACTCAAACATCAGGTTTGAAATAAAAATTATATGAAATAAATTATTCTATATTTTCTGCTGACAGACATTAAATCAGATTTTTGAAGTAGCATACATCACATTCCAGAAAAAAAAGCAAGCAGCATTTATGTTTTGCCTTTATTATTATTATATCCCTTATTATATGGCAAAAAGACTATCCTAAAATAAATGTTTAGCCTACACATTTTCTGCTGCAATTATTAGGAAAGACTTCACATATTAATGAATGACAATTCTTTTAGAAACAGTTACAGTCCTGAACTAACTTTTTAAAACAAGGTAAGGAAATAAACTATACTGTAAGACAAATTAACCAAAAGCAGCAACTCACTTCCCAGAGGCTCACGTGAAGTTTTTTGAGGTCCAGTGTGTGCAAGTTCCCAAAAAGTGGCAGTGGTTTGGGTCCTGGAGGATCTTCAGGAGAGCTGGAGCTGATGGAGAGTAGATAAACAAGCAGGAGCACCAGCACAGCAGCAAGTAAAGCTCCTGTGGTGGACATGTGCATGAGAAGAGTCTCCACTACCGCCATAATCACGGAGATCCCCTATACAACAGCGAGTCTTCACACGAGACTGCTGTTGTGTTCTTCAGGTTTCGACATTGTGAAACACACACACTGTACTGTACGAAGGGAGGAGCTGAACAAGTACACGGGTTTGTTTTTGTGAATTGTGGGGAAATATCATAGTTAGGTTTCCATTGTTTTTACACACTGTTTTTACTATTGTCATACCCCTATATTCCTAAACCCAGCTTTCACAGAAACAGTTTGTGTATGAAAGTCATTTTGTGTGAATTAGCAGTTTTTTGATAAATGAGGACATCAGCAATCTCTTCGTAATTCACCATCGCCTTGTAATACTTGTGTAATAGCCTACTTACAAATTTGTGTCCTGATATGTCATAAAACGCACGCGCAGACCTCAAAAAAACTCATCTTAACCAAAATGAAAACGAGGAAATGTCCTTTGTAATTTTTTTCTGAAATTATTTCTAATAAGGCGAATGGGTTCAATCTTCTTTCCTGAAACTGTTCGTCAACTTCGCGGTACTTGAGTAAACACAGAGTTACTCAATCACAACTCTCTCAGACGTTCACTGACTGGAAATGAGTCAATATCACGATTCAGCTTTTGCAAAATCATTCCTGTTTGTCTAATAAGCGCAGCAATATTGAACTAAATCAGTAGGAATTTATCCGATTATCAATAACAGTTGGAGCTCCATAAAGGGGCACAATACGTGTTTGTCTTTTGCTGAAAAAAATTAAAGTATAGACTACTATATACATATGTATACTAGCCTATAAGTAGCCTAACCCCTGTAATTACGACAGTGAATTACACTCACCAAACTGTAGGGGTCTCCAAATTCTCACAAATATACAAAACTGTTGCTACAGTGTAACCATAATTTGGGGTCAAATTCGTCGGACAAGAAACCAGTAACCTTTTTCGAACTACTACACTTTAAAAAATTATATGAACAATTAGTCATGACAACATATGTTTTTAGTTCATTGTAACTTATTAAACTAAGTTAATCATGTTCTAGCTTAATTTTATTAACTTAATATGAACTTAATTTATAACTTAAGTTACGCAGGCTGTTTTAAGTCAGTTTAACATAATATAAGTTCAATGGACTCATAAGGTTAATTTGATTCAGCTTAAAAATGTAAGGCAACCAGGATTTTTTTTACAGTGTAGGTATAAATTAACAAAATGTATTATTAAATTTTTAAAAATAATCGTGGAAGGTTTTCTGTGAACGTTTGTATGTAATGGTTTAAAACTACATGAAGATTAAATGTAAAAATATGGGTGCAATAATGCTCCATGTCATTCAGCATAGCATATATTATTTATATAGAAGTGAACATTGGTATATGATATCCTTTTTGATAGTCTCATGAACGTTTCTTCTTCTGTTTTGTCAACATCCATATGCCAACTTCTGAAATTAGTATTTCATTTGTCTCTCAAAAACAGCAGACAGGAAAGGAAGGCTTTAAAAACCTCCAAAAACACATTCATACATGCTCTAATATAATAAAACATATTAATATTTGACAACAATGTACTAAAAAAGGAACCATTTTTTGTTGCGTCTTTTTTTTTAAGTTGTCAAAATGATTTTTAAATGAACTTAAAATGTTGTATTCTGCATGCCTGGCTAGTGATATGCAATGTCACATTTTAAGGACATTTTACATGCTTGTGCGGTGTGCATACTGTCCTGTTGTCCATTCATTCGCTAATGCCTACAGACTGAACAGAACTATTGCAATTTTTGTATGTTACTATTGTATGTTACTACATAAAATTGTTAAAATTGTAATTTTAACAACAATTAAAAATGTTTTGTTTAAATTAATGGCCAAAGTATGTAAAGTTTACCTTAAAGTGTTGAGTAAATCCACCTTTAAGTAAAAATGTAATAGATATAGCTAAAAAAAAAAAAAAACCATTTCATTCATATTGTGGCGTACTTGGAAGGAGACTTGGTACTATGCATGAGTTGTTGCTTCCAGCTGATTGTAAAAATGAGATGGGTCCAGTTTTCATTTTTTTTAAAAGTATAAATCATTTAAAATAACATTCATTCATTAATTTTCCTTCGGCTTAGTCCCTTATTTATCAGGGGTCGCCACAGCGCAATGAACTGCCAATTATTCCAGCATATGTTTTACGCAGCAGATGCCCTTCCAGCCGCAACCCACTACTGGGAAACACCCACACACTCTCACATTCACACACATTCTACAGTCAATTTAGTTTATCCAATTCACGTATAGAACATGTCTTTGGACTGAGGGGGAAACCGGAGCACCCGAAGGAAATCCACGGCAACATGAGGAGAACATGCAAACTCCACACAGAAATACCAGCTGGCCCAGTCGGGACTCGAACCAGCGACCTTCTTGCTGTGAGGTGACTGTGCTAACCACTGAGCCACTGTGCCGCCCTTAAAATAACATGCATTTAGAAAATAGATGAGATGAATTTCTATATCATGCTTTAATAATATTTTGTATGTTGTGCATATGCAGAATAAACAGACAAAGTGACGTGTTTGAGCACATAAGAACAACTTCACTGTCACAGACTTCACAACCTCTTCACTGCACACAGTTTATGTGGGGTCGGGTTCAGGGTGAAGCCCACGGTTGGTGTGAGATCCAGCTCATCTTCGGACACTCCAGGAGGAGGAGTGAATCGGAAATGTTGAAGGAGAGACGTGAAGAAGAGGAAGAGCTCCATCCTGGCCAAACCCTCTCCAATACAAACCCTGCGCCCTGAGAGAGAGAGAGAGCGAGAGAACACAAACTTTTACACATCTTTTTTTTTTTTTTTTAAGTGAGTACTTTTGGGAATATTACTACGAATGCTGATTAGAGCACAAAACAATAACTTTTAAAAAGCACAACAGAATTAAGCCACAACACAACGGAAATACTCCTGACATCTGGGAGCAGATCAAAGTCAAGCTAAAAGTTTATTACATTTGGATGAATTTGGATGCTACGGAAGTCCTAAGAGGCCATGCAATAAAATATTTTTTCTCTTTTGTTTTGTCATGATGACGACTTAATTATCTCGTGATCTCGACATAACAAAAAGATATTATGTCGTGATAAGGACTTTTTTTTGCATTTATTTATTTATTTATTTATTTATTTATTATTATTATTATTATTATTATTATTATTATTATTCATATCTGGCCCATGTATGACCAGGCGATTTTTTTTTTCCTGCCTGGATGCCCTAGATATGCTTACACATAGCCGCGGGAATGCGGAGCTAAGTTAAGAGTGCAATACACAGGCTTGTACGGAAGCGCCACGCGTCTGTTCAAAGCAGCTCTGAGCTGCAGGAGTGACGAGAATGATACGAAATGACGGATCCAAAAGCGCAAGAGAAGGATTGTTTTTTAATTTCTTTGTTTCAAATAACTTAGTTGGTCTATATTAGGGATGCCAATTTCCACGAAATCCCGTAATCAATCATCATTTAAATTAATGATAAATTATAGATTAATCGTTAATCACCACTCCATCATAAACACAATAGATAAAGCAAAAAAATAAGTCAAGATCATGACATAACAATTTTGTTATGTCGAGATCACGAGAAAATTAAGTGGTTAACACGAGAAAACAGGAGAGAAAAAATATTTTAATGCATGGCCTCTAGGACTTCCGTAGTATGCAGTGAGAATCTGGAAAATACATTTAAAGGTGCAGTATGTAAGTTTGACACCCAGTGGTTGAACTAGGTATTGCACTCCTGGATCAAAACACACGCAAGCGCAGGTTGCCAGATTGATGTGAGTGCACCTGATATCGAGCCTAAAGGCTGATTTGAACCATTTTCTAACTAAAAGCAACGGCACGCAATAGAAGAATTTTTTTTTTTTATTCTAAAAGGAGTTTTTGTCCTAACCAACACCTGAAATTTATACTTTAGAAACTGCTTCCATTTCTTGCAGCTGAACAACAGGATAAACAATGATCACCTCAGGTACACCTCATGTGCTTTATTCAGTGTTAAATGCTAATAATGTGAGTTTGAATGCCATTTTACATGACATTTATTGCCATACTACAGCAGATAGTTCACCTCAGATCTTGAAAATAAAATAAACCGTTTGAAATGGAACTTTAGAACTGTGAATCTGTGCAAGCCAAGCTACAAAGCAAATATCAATCATTCAGCATGTACATATAATAATGTTAAAGAGGTTTAATATGTATTCATTAGATTATAAACCTTACCATTTCATGAGTGAGTGCATATTCTGTGCTTCTGAATGGCTGTATTTAACTTTCTGTCGTGTTTCGTCTGGTTCAAACAGCCAAATTGCTTATTACTGCAAATCTCGTCATGTAGCGTGTTGTTAGGACACGGGGTTACAATGTAACCTGCTTACCTAATGTTTACGTTCGTAATATTTATATTATTTGCTAATCAATAAAATTGTGTGGAATTCTGAATCTGCATCTCATTTCGGAGTCTGCTACTGGCCACCGGAGGTCGCATTTCGGTCGTGGACGCATGCTTTGAGAGCCTTCATGACTAAATGAATCAAATACACGGTTTTCCAGCAAGGCAACTCGGGGTGCTGAAATATAATTGGCTAAACTGGCATTGGATGGGTTAAAATAACCAAAACAAAGACAGCTTTCTGGCACGGAAAACACATTTTCAAACGAGAATATCTGACTTCAGCACTGTTTTTCAGAAACAAGAATGTTCACTTGGCATGTTTCTTAAATATCTGCAAACATATTATGGTATTTTTATGCTTTAGAAGAGTCAAAAACTTGCATACAGCACCTTCAAAAACTTACGTTTGTTCTTTGTTCAAACTATTTTTTTAAATAAGCTCAAACAACACAATTGAGATTTTCAGATTTTCTTTCAGAACCTTCAGATTTTTTTAGGACAACTTAATTGTTTTATGTTCAATCCACTTAAATTTGTAAAATCTAATAAGTTGACTTAACTCCATGTTGTGTCAACACAAATCGATTGTGTGGTTTTGGGATTGGTTGATTTTTTACAGTGTACAATATATTTCACAGACATAAACACATGAATCAGGAACAGAACAGAACAGAACAATTCCCTAAATTCCATAAGAACTGTTTAACAGTCGGATTACACAGGGAATGAACAAATATTTATATCAGTTGTTTTCATCTTTGGTAACTTATAACAGGATCCTGGGGAAGCATAAAACCCTCTGGATATAAAAAAAAAAAAAAATGCTAAATGTCCAAAAGCACAAACTGAACTTGACTCAAAACATTTGTAATAAATAGGAATTAAAAATGTATTTCTTCTCTGATCATCCTGCTTGGAGTAACTATCTTATGTTTCATTTTTATGTTCCACACTGAGATTTCTGAACCAGCAGCTCAACCAGGATATGGGCAAATGCTTAAATTTGCACTGAACAAATGTTTAATAGCACCACAATTAAACATAGATTTTGTGTGTGACAGTGAAGCATTCAGACTGCCTGCGAAAACAAATAAACAAACAATTATTGCGAAGTTATTGTTGCCAATTGCTGGGAACTTATGACTGCTTTTTAAAGGGATAGTTCAAAAAAAATATTATTTACTTGGAATTTATTCAACCTCAACTGATTTTAAACATTTATGAAGTTCTTTATTCTGTTAAACATTGAAGATATTTTGAAGACAGTTCAAAACGTTTAACCATTGACTTCCATAGTAGTAAAAACACATACTATGGAAGTCAATGATTTATGTTTTCCAACATTCTTCAAAATATCTTCTTTTGTATTCAACAGAAGAAAAACTCAAACAGGTTTGGAACAAGTATAGCATAAGTAAATGTTGACAGGATTTTTATTTTTGGGTGAAAGATCCCTTTAAATTTTTTTGCATGATGCACTACTGGGCCACCATATATTATAGCTTCCGAAAGTATCAGAAAGGACAACAAAATGTTAAAGAAAACACTTACAGTAGTTCAAATCAGCTTAGATTAAACACATTTAAAATAATATGAAAAATCAAGCTGAATGGGAAGAAACTGATACCTGCAGAGAAGGGCATGAATGCGTCTCTCTTCACAAATCGACCCTGCTCATCCAGAAAGTGATTGGGGTTGAAGGTGTGGGGTGTTTCCCATTCATCCTCATCCCACAGCACAGATGTTAGTAGAGGAAATATACATGTACCCTGGTCAATAAAAAACAACAACAACATAGGCCTACTGTGGTAGTAGCATATGGTATTTACATTGTATATCACAAACAATGAGATTGCAGAACCATTGTACTGTATGTTCAAAAAACACTGCGTTACAGTATCATGGTACTTTATGGTTTTATATTGACTTATCGTATGCTGCTGACCTTCTTGATGAAGTATCCATTGAAGGTAATGTCACAGCTTGTCATATGAGGGATGCTCATGGGTGCTATGTTGGCCAGTCTTTGGGTTTCATGGATAACAGCATCTGTATATGGTAAGTTCTTCCTGTCTTCTGAAACCGGTTGTCGCCCACTGATTACCTGGTCAATCTCCTCCTGAACTCGATCTGTGGATATATCACACTTAAAGGGACAATTCAACCCAAAATGGAAATTTACTCACCATTTACTCACCCCACATGGTTTCAAATCTTTATGAGTCTCTTTGTTTTGTTGAACAACAAAGATGTTTGAAAAATGTAAACCAGCAGCCATTAGCATCCATGGTAGGACAAAAATTACTATGGAAGTTAATGGGTACCGGATTACAGCATTCTTTAAAATATCTTCTTTTGTGTTCAACAAAAACTCAAACGGGTTTTGGAACAAGTGAAGGGTGAGTAAATGTATCCCTTTAAATCTTACTTTCTGAAATCTGCTCAATAGCACAAGACAAGTTAAAATAACAATGAATATAACAAGTTGAACACATGATAACTATGAAAATAAATATTGGGATTGTTTGATAAAGGGAACATTCGGGTTTCGGTATAAGTTCTGATAAGACACAAAGCATTATTGGCAATGACCACCTCAGAAATGATTTCTCATCCCTCTGTTTCTTCAATAGAATTAAAATCAAGGTACATGGTGGCTTATTTGATTTGTAAGGAGCCATTAAAAGGGAATACGTTTTTGTGTTTAAAAAGCAAGACATATTGAAAAGAACAACACTTTGACAAGGCACTGCAAAAACGTTAAAAAAAGGTATAAAAATTGGACAAAAATAAGTAAAAAAGGGGATTTTTCTGCACAAAATTCATTCATTCATTCATTTTCTTTTCGGCTTAGTCCCTTTATTAATCCGGGGTCGCCACAGCGGAATGAACCGCCAACTTATCCAGCATATGTTTTACGCAGCGAATGCCCTTCCAGCTGCAACCCATCACTGGGAAACATCCACACACACTCATTCACACACATACACTACGGACAATTTAGCCTACCCAATTCACCTATACCACATGTTTTTGGACTTGTGGGGGAAACCGGAGCACCCGGAGGAAACCCACGCGAACACGGGGAGAACATGCAAACTCCACACAGAAACGCCAACTGACCCAGCCGAGGCTCGAACCAGCGACCTTCTTGCTGTGAGGCGAAGGCGAAAGAAACGCCCCTGCACAAAATTCATGTTGTAATATTGTTAACCCACATTAAAAAATACTACAGTCATTTATAGTAAATATTATAGTGCTTTTGAACAAACCACAGTAAAGTGTAGTATATTTTTATTAATAATTGCCATACTGTACTACTAACTACTGTATAGTGAACTGATAAAGTGTAATAAACAGTGTAGTGATAATAAGCAGATTGCCATGCATTAAAGGATTTCAAATGTACAACGCAAAGACAAATCCATTGATTATCTCGCTTATTCCATGGTCATTTAGCAAGTTATAGACTAGAACTAGTTTTGCTCTTTGCAGAACAACATTTGACAGAATTTTCAACAGTTATGACATAGACCTCTTAGTCCCCATATTGAATCAGCAGTCACAGGGTAAAGACTAGATAGGATACAGCTGCAGATATGCACATCAATATAGCTTCTTTTTTATGACACTGTATAACAATAATTAATATTTTTACAGTACTGTGATGGTTGGGTTTAGGGTAGAGGTAGACGTTAATAAAATACAATTAATGGGAAATTTAATAAATAATATAAATAATTTTCGATAACTTCCGGCCGCAACCGTATCTGATCTATCAACAACCCAGTCACAGGCTGGCAGTTACTATGAGTTGCTATGGTTACTACTAATGTTTGAGGTATGTGCATTTATTTCTAACTGAGATCAAAACTGACTGGAACATTAAATAATGTTATTGGACACCTTCCAGCCAATCAGAATCAAGAATTTCAACAAACAAGGGAATATTTTAATTAGATGGTTTAGTTTAGTTTGGTGTATTGTAGAATAATATACCTTACAGTACTGTGTAATGTGTTCATATTACTGTAGTGGTAATAGTTGTATTTCCATGGCAACTATAGAATTACTGCAGTAGATTAATTCGAGCACTTTACTATAGTATGGTTGAAAACACTTTAGTATTTACTATAAATTACTATATTATTACTATTCGGATGAATACTGTAATGTTATTTGCATCTTGTGCTTATACTTTTGAAACACAATTTTGTTCACAAATATCTTTTAACAATGCTTTCATTGTTGGTGCCTCACTGCTCATGAAAAAATACTATAGTAATTTATAATAAATACTAAAGTGTTTTTGAACAATACTGCAGTAAAATGTAATATACAGTATATAATATAGTATTTACAACACTTTAATGAATGCTACAGCATACTGTTGTATTAACTAGAGTGAACTGATAAACTGTAATAAAATACAGTAGTATAGCCTACTTTAATTTTTACTACAATAAACTGTGGAGTATTGTAGTGTAATATACATATAGTTGTAGAAAACTACAATACTGGGTCATTTATTTATATTTACTATGGAATTACAGCAACAGATAAATTCAAGTACTTGACTATATTGTTCAAAAACACTACACTATTTACTATATTATTATAGTATTTTTTTTCATATGGGACTGTAACGCAGATATGTTGAGGGTTTTAAAGAAAACGAAACTTATTTGATGTTAATTATTCCAACAACAATAAATGAATAAATACATTCACATTATGCCACGAATGCCGCAGCTGAGTTCAACTTGTATTGAATCCAGAATATTCCTTTAATGCTTTCACAAAACAGTTCCAGCATTATTTCTGTCATACCCTGCATGTGTGGATATTTGGCCATCAGCAGCAAGCCCCAGCGCAGTGTTGTGCTAGTAGTGTCCGTACCAGCGACAAACAGGTTTCCTACTGTAAAAATGAGGTTCTGTTCATGGAAATGTGAATTCTTCTCTCCAGATTCCTGATCAAAAAGTACAATTAGAGAGGTATAAAGGTAAAAAAAGAATCAAGAACTATCTAAAAAAGAAAACTACCTCTGCATACTGCTTCCGGACGAGAAATGAATCAACAAATCCTCTGAGGTCCTGTTGGTTTAATGTTTGACGTAAACCGCTCACCAGCTCTGATCCCTCTTTAATATCAAGCTGTAGGTTTTTCATGAGTTGTCTCCAATTCTTGAGCAATGGACCCAAGAAAGGGAACATGTTGTAGAGCTGCAGAACACAAACGGAGAAGTCTCTACCACGACAAATGCAAGCCTGTGTCGTTATAAAGCATAGAGTATTTTTAATTGATATGTGAACCTGTATGGATGCTGATCCACTCAGTCTGACGCTCTCGTTGGCTCGATCCACCATGCTCCGTAGCTGAGGGTCTGTATACTCGAATCTGCGGCCATACACAATGGAGGAGATGACACTCGACACTGCGTAGTTCATGAGCTGTGCGGTTTCAAAAGGTTTTCCTGCACACACACACACACACACACACACACACACACACACACACACACAC
>CAIGQV010019355.1:1486004-1528142 GCA_903798115.1 Danio jaintianensis
ACACACACACACACACACACACACACACACACACACACACACACACAGGCACACAAATGGTGTTTAGTACATTTGTATATATACACAACTCCAAATCAGAAAAAGTTGGGACAGTATAAAAAATCCAAATAAAAAAAGAAAGGAGTGATTTCTAAATTTACTTTGACTTGTGTTTCTTAGTGGACAATACAACAAACATTATTTAATGTGTTCCTCATGATTTTTACAGTTTTTTTTGTTTGTTTGTTTGTTTTCTCAAATAAACACGTATTCCAATTTTGGTTCTTGCAACACATTTCATTTACCACTTTGTAATGTTGCCATTCCTTTTCACAACACTTAAAAGACGCTTAGGGACTGAAGACATCAAGTGATGAAGTGTTCCAGGTGTAATTTTGGCCCATTCTTATTGCAAACAAGTCTTAAGGTGGGCAACAATATGAGGTCTTCGTTGTCGCATTTTGCGCTTCAAAATGCACCACACATTCTCTATTGGGGACAGGTCAGGACTGCAGGCAGGCCAGTCAAGTACCTGTATCCTCTTTCTCTGCAGCCAGGACTTTGTAAAGTGTGCAGAATGTGGTTTTG
This sequence comes from Danio jaintianensis, assembly GCA_903798115.1. Classification (NCBI taxonomy): domain Eukaryota; kingdom Metazoa; phylum Chordata; class Actinopteri; order Cypriniformes; family Danionidae; genus Danio; species Danio jaintianensis. The sequence continues at coordinate 1,486,593 of CAIGQV010019355.1, forward strand.
CATTGTCTTGTTAAAATATGCATGGGCATCCCTTGAAAAGAAGGCAACATATTGTGCTCCAAAATCTCTATGTACTTTTAATGGTGCCATCACAGAAGTGCAAGTTACATTTGCCAAGGGTATTGACAAAACCCCACACCATAACAGACCCTGGCTTTTGGACTTGTTGCTGGTAACAGTCTGAATGATCCTTTTCTTGTTTGGTCTAAAGAACACGGCGTCCATTTCTCCCTGAAATACTGATTCATCTGACCACAGTACACGTTTCCACTGTGTGATGGTCCATCCCAGATGCCCCGAGCCCAGTCAACGACGCTTCTGGACACTGTTAACATAGGGCTTTATTTTGGCACAGTACAGTTTTAACTGGCATTTGTGGATGTAACTAAGTATTGTGGTACTTGACAAAGGTTTGCCAAAGTAGTGCTGAGCCCATGTGGTGACATTGATTATAGATGAATGAGGATTCTTGATGCAGTGCCGCCTGAGGGATCTAAGATCACGAATGTTCAGCTTAGGCTTGCACCCTTGTCCTTTACGCACTGAAATTCCTCCAGATTCCTTGAATCTTTCAATTATGTTATGCACTGTTGAAGGTGAAATATCCAAATGTCTTCCTATCTTTCTTTGAGGAACATTGTTTTTACACATTTCGATAATTTTCTCATGTATTTGTCGGCAAACTGGCGATCCTCGGCCCATCTTTGCTCCTAAAGGAATAGACCTTTCATGGATGCTGCTTTTGTACCAAATCATAATTACAATCACCTGTTGACATCACCTGTTTCAAATCACATCCTTATTTAACCAATTTACCTGATTACTAGCCCTAAATTGCTCCTGTCCCAACTTTTTTTGTAATATGTTGCAGGTCTGAATGACAGGAAAGGATGTATATTCACAAACGACATGAAGTTGACCAGACAGAACATGAAATATTTTGTGTACATGTTGTCTGCAATGAAATACAAGTCAAAATTGTTATTCTTTTTTAAATGCTTCCCATATTATGTTTAAAAATGTGTTGAAAACATCTCGCTAAACAGCACTTGAGAAACATTAGAAGGAGAATTAGAAATTTCACAGGAGGGCTACTGATTTTGACTAGTTTTGGCTAAATAATAAGCGTACTTCACCTTTAAACTTCTCAAATTCCTCTCGTAAATAGCATGTTTCCTGAATGATTTTCTCCTCGATTTTTTTCTTTCCCATCCCAAAGTCTCGTAAATTGGCAAGAGCAAACCGTCTCATCTCTCTCCAGCTGTCTCCGTTGGCAAATATAATTCCTAAAAAGTCATTCCCAAAAGCGTAAATGCAAAATCAAATGCAATCTTTACAGATACAGTGGGCATAGAAAGTGGTCAGACTTTACAATAAGGTTCCATTAGTTAGTTTTAGTTAATATATCTTCTAACAAGAACTAAGATTAAACAATACTTATACAAGATTTACTACCCGTAATTCAACATTTACTAATGTATTATTAAAATCCAATTTCTTTCTGTGTTGTTCATTGTTTGTTAATACATTTACTAACACTAACTAATGGAACGTTATTGTACAGTGTTACCAAAAATACACAAGAAATAGTATGTCTGCATGTAATAATGTGAAAACAAGTGGCAACAATGTTAATGAGCGCACTGTTAACTATAACTCAATACACTTCACCAGTATCGTTCAAAACAAAACAATTTTAGCCATTTTGTCAAGTTTTTTATCATTTCAAATATAATACAGTTCAGCATGATCACTTATTTTATATAAATTATCAGGATATTGAAGTGCCCTTACCATGACCTTTAGCACAATCATGGAAAAGTGGCATGATTTCTCTGTCTCCGAATGCATCTGCATAATTAACAAGCGCTTGCTTCACTGTTTTGTAGCCGGCAAGCACAACCACTTTCTTCAGACCAAAGTAGACTTTGAAAACTGGGCCGAACTGCTTTGCCATCTGATGAAGATTAGACGAGACATTTCAGGCAATTAAAAGAAAGGGGTCCTTGAGTGTGTTAGCCCGTGTGCAGAGTATGTTTGGGCATATAATAAAGATATAAACAGTTACAAATCTCAAAGAGGGATATTTAGTTTTGAAAAAAACAAAAAAAAACTATTTTCAAAAACTACAGCAAATGGCTTATTAGACTATGAGCATTGTTTTCCTGTTGTTTTACTGTTAGAAGGGATACAGCTGGAAGTTAAGGAACATTATTTATATTATTTATTAAATTACTCAATTGTATTTTATTAACATCTACCCCAACCCCAATACTAAACCCAACCATCACAGTAATGCAAAAACAGTAATTATACAGAGTATTGTTCATGTTATTTATTAAATTACCCATTAAATTGTTTTTTATTAGTGTCTACCCCAACCCGAACCCTAAACCTACTCCTCACAGTAATGCAAAAATCTTTATTATTGTTGTGGTGTCACACACATTATGCTTTATTGATGTGAGTATCAGCAGCTGTATCCCTTCTAGAATTTGGGACCCAGTCCCACCAATGGAAATTTAAATGGTTGAGGAGTGGGGAGGGACAAAGCAACAACAATGTCCATGCGTTTAAAGGTGATAATACTCTTGAGCAATGTTCTAAGCTGTTCACCAATCACAAAGATAGCTAAAAAATCTAAATCAACTGATAATTGCTATGTGACGACTTTTTGGGATAGATTCAAACTTGGAATAGGCCACCAAAATAATTAAACCAATCCTCACGTACGTAAAAGCTAAATGTGGTTTTGTTAAAAATGAATGACTAGGCTACATCATTTGCATATCTAGTATTTTGAAAAGGCAAACTGACTGCTGCTAACAAAAATTATGTTTTGATATTTTCTTTGCTTTTGAAGTTTCGCGGAAGTAGAAGTAACAATGTGGTTGGTAAACACCTGGGATAAGTAAAATAATCTATTTAATAATCTATTTTACTTACCCCGTGCACTGGCAGATATTTTAGCTTGTTTTAAGGAAAAACTCACTTAATTTTGAATCACTGTTTAAAAAATATATAGTTTTTTCTTATTAGAAAATGCTTCTTGACTTTTCTGGACAAGAATTTTTAGATATTTGGACTAGAAACTAGACAAAACCTCTAAACAGCCAACGGCTTAATACGTAACTATTAATAGAGAGAATAGGTCCATCTACTAAAGTTTTACCCATGAATTGTTTGCCGCAAAAACTCATCAGACAGTTTTGTCATACTTTTATAGTTCTCTACTGATTAACCAATAGAAACAAAGCTGAACCGGTTGGCTAACAAGGCATTCATACTTACCTCACACAGGCTCAAGTGTGGTTTGTTGACATCCAGCATGAGCAGATTTCCCAAAAGCGGCAACGGTTTTGGCCCTGGAGGTTCATTTTCGTCACTTTGAGACCTGAAGAACAGGAGATAAGCAACCAGGAGCAGTAGCAAAAAGCAGATTATTGTTCCTGTGCTGGAGACATGAAGAAGAGCTTCCATGAATGCCATGGTCACTCAACTATACCCTTAAAACCTAGCACAGACATAGAGAGTAGCACAGATTAAGCAGGACTGGCTACATTCCGTCTTGGAGGCGGAGATAATTGATAGAAAACCAAACTAGACCACGGTCCAATGTTGTTGTTGTTGTTGTTGTAGATGGAGATTAGATAACAGTTAAATCACATAATTTTTTACACCACTTTTTTCATGGATAGCCCTTACCTCTTGAAAATATGCTTTTAAAAGATTTGCCATTGTACTGTATTGAAATGTATTTTTATTATTACAGTGAAACTGCCTTTGTTAGCGTATGAGGCTACGTGGAGTAAAAGCCATTCTCCCCAATCAGCAGTTAGCTTTCCTCCTTGTACCCTGAGCAAAGCATTGTCAAACATGAGTAAAATACCAACCCCCAAAACTGGCTCAATGGGAAAGCAAAGGTGAGGAGAAGTGGGGGAGAAATACATTAACATACAGTATTCTCTATGGCCATGACTAAACAATAGTAAATAGATTGTACATTGAAATGCATCAATGTTTCTGGGTTCGTCACTACAAGTCATAAACTGTCAAATGACACCAAACATGACAAAGTTACATGAAAGAAGATCACGAGCAGATGAATTTTGTATGGTGAAAAGCACATGGTTACTGTAAGCAAATGGCAGAGATGTGTATTGGAGCTGTGAGGAACTCTGCCACACAAGGAGGACTCATCCTGTGCTTGGAATGTCCCAGTAGTCCTTCTTTAGCATAGAAGGAATAGGATATAATATTCTCTCAGCTTACATTATAATCATTATTTCTTCTTTCTTTCTTTTCGACTTAGTCCCTTTATTAATAAGGAGTCACCACAGCGGAATGAACCGCCAACTTATCCAGCATATGTTTTACGCAGCGGATGCCCTCCCAACCCAGCACCGGGAAACACCCATACAGTCCCGCATTCACACACACTCATACACTACGGCCAATTTAGCTTACCCAATTCACCTATAGCGCATGTGTTTGGACTGTGGGGGAAACCGGAGCACCCGGAGGAAACCCACGCCAACACGGGGAGAACATGCAAACTCCACACAGAAATGCCAACTGACCCAGCCGGGGCTCGAACCAGCGACCTTCTTGCTGTGAGGCGACAGTGCTACCCACTGAGCCACCGTGCCACACCATTATTATAAAAAAAAAAGTTAATAAATAAAACGAATGAGCTTTCCATTGATGTAGGCTTTATTAATATTGGACAATATTTGTCTGAGCTACAATTAATTGAAGTCTGAAAATCTGAGGGTTAAAAAAATTTAAATACTAAGAAAATCCCCTATGGCGACACGGTGGCTCAGTGGTTAGCACTGTCGCCTCACAGCAAGAAGGTCGCTGGTTTAAGTCCCAGGTGGGCCAGTTGGCATTTCTGTGACATGAACTGTTTAAAACACATCATAGTGACTTGTCTAGTCTGGTTAAGTACCAACTTCCTGCATGTTTTGTAAAAAATACAGTTTTTAAATGTTCCATTATTCCATGATTCCAAATTTAGGGGGACCAAGCTTGCGGTCACGAGGGCACTCCTTGTCTCTCAGTTTTGATGACAGCTAGAAAATGTCTTGGTTATGTACATAACCCTCGTTCACTGAAGGAGGGAACAGAGATGTTTATGTTGAATTGATCGACTAGGGAATTCGCCTATGAGGACCAATCACTCTGATTTGTATAAAGAACAGGCCAATGGAATGCATATCAAATTGGCGAGTGCAGCTCTCACAGGTGTAGCCAGTAGAGGGGTGAGCTAGTAGAGTGTGCTCTCACCCCCGGGGGACGTGGCTCGCATTGAGTATGGTAAGCAAGGGCGAAGACATGCACTTTCCAGTGGGCCAATCTCACTTTAGATACGGCACTTCCCTAAAAAAAATACAGTTTTTAATGTTCCATTATTCCACAGTTCCAAATTTAGGCGCCAAGCTTGCTGTCACAAGAGCGCTCCTTGTCTCTCAGTATTGATGAAAGCTAGAAATCATCTTGGTTGCGTACGTAACCCTTGTTTCCCGAAGAAGGGAACAAAAATCCAGTTTTGGCCCCCAAATTCCAGTTGTTGTTTAAATTAATGACCAAAACATAAAATTTGTTTCTTTTAAATTGTGGCGTGCTTGGAAGGACACATACTACTATGTATCAGTTTGGTCATTGTATGGAGGCAGATCGGTGATCTTCCAGCTGATTAAGAAAGAGACGCCCAATTTAGGCCCAATACAAATTCTACTCCTTCCCCTTACCTCTAGCCTTCGTTTTGCACGATCACGTGAAGGGGTAGGGGTGTCCCAATTCTCTTTAGCTTGAAGGCGTAGGGCTAAGAGGAAGGGCTAGATAGCCCTTGAAACTACGATTTTCCAGGACTACACTAGAAACCAAGGGGTACAAAAATTTCCCAGAATACACCATCAAACAGAACTTGACCCAAAAAAATGGAATTGGGATTGGGCCTTAGATTTTTTTTTAAAGGAAGCATAAAACATTTACAATTACACTCATTTAGAAAATAGATTAGATGAATTTCTATTTCACACTTTAATCTAGTTTGTGTTAAATATGACATGGTTTTCATGTTTTTTTTTTAGAATGCATTAAAATTGTGATTTCTAATATTAGCATATGCAGAATAAACAGACAAATACAAGTGACGTGTTTAAACAAATAAGAACAGCTTTACTGTAACAGATTCACAACCGCTTAACTGCACACAGTTTATGTGCAATCGGGTTCAGTGTGAAGCCTACAGCTGGTGTGAGTTCCAGCTCATCTTCAGACACTCCAGGAGGAGGAGTGAAGCGGAAATACTGAAGGAGAGACGTGAAGAAGAGGAAGAGCTCCATCCTGGCCAAACTCTCTCCAAGACAAACCCTGCGCCCTGAGAAAGAGAGAGAGAGTAAACACAAACTTTTACACTTTTTTTTTTCAGTGAGTACTTTTGGGAATATTACTACGAATGCTGATTAGAGCACAAAACAATAACTACAGAATTAAGCCACAACACAATGGAAGTACTCCTGACATCTGGGAGCAGATCAAAATCAAGGCTAAAGTTTATTAGATCCCATTCATTCATTTTCCTTCGGCTTAGTCCCTGATATATCAGGGGTTGCCACAGTGGAATGAAGCATATGTTTTGCAAAGCGGATGCCTTTCCAGCCACAACCCAGTACTGAAAAACACCCATACACACTCACACACACACTTATACACTACGGCAAATTTCATTCATTCACTCATTTTCTTTTCGGCTTAGTCCTTTTATTAATCTGGGGTCGCCACAGCGGAATGAACCGCCAACTTATCCAGCATATGTTTCACTCAGCAGATGCCCTTCTAGCTGCAACCCATCACTGGGAAACATCCATACACACCCATTCACACACATACACTACAGACAATTTAGCTTACCCAATTCACCTATACCATATGTCTTTGGACTTCTGGGGGAAACCGGAGCACCCGGAGGAAACCCACGCGAACACGGGGAGAACATGATATGAAAAATCAAGCTGAAGGGGAAGAAAACTGATACCTGCAGAGAAGGGCATGAATGCGTCTCTCTTCACAAATCGACCCTGCTCATCCAGAAAGTGATTGGGGTTGAAGGTGTAGGGGGTTTTCCATTCATCCTCATCCCACAGCACAGATGTTAGTAGAGGAAATATACATGTACCCTGGTCAATTAAAAAAACAACAACAACATAGACCTACTGTGGTAGTAGCATATGGTATTTACATTGTATATCACAAACAATGAGATTGCAGAACCATTGTACTGTATGTTCAAAAAACACTGCGTTACAGTATCATGGTACTTTATGGTTTTATATTGACTTATTGTATGCTGCTGCTGACCTTCTTGATGAAGTATCCATTGAAGGTAATGTCAGAGCTGGTCATATGAGGGATGCTCATAGGTACTATGTTGGCCAGTCTTTGGGTTTCATGGATAACAGCATCTGTATATGGTAAGTTCTTCCTGTCTTCTGAAACCGGTTGTCGCCCACCGATTACCTGGTCAATCTCCTCCTGAACTCGATCTGTGGATATATCACACTTAAAGGGACAATTCAACCCAAAATGGAAGTTTTCTCACCATTTACCCACCTTTATGTGGTTTCAAATCTTTATGAGTTTCTTTCTTCTATTAAACACAAAATATGGGTACCAGTTTACAGCATTTACTTAAATATTCTTGTTTGAGTCAACAGAAACTCAAACAAGTTTGGAACAAGTCAAGGGTGAGTAAATCATGATAGAATAAATGATAAAATTATGACAATTGTGTTAACATGGCAACTATAGAATTACTGCAATAGATTAAGTACATTACTTCCCATTCAGATCGGGAACTCATGTCATATGGCGATTCCCCATAATGTCATTCCGACATAACGTCTCCATTCTCTCCTTCAGGGAACGAGGGTTACAACAGTAACCAAGACAATAGTATGGTTCAAAACACTGTAGTAATGACTATAAATTACTATATTTTTTTCACATGAATACTGTCATGTTATTTGCATCTTCTGCTTATACATTTGAAACAATTTTTTGACAAATATCTTTTAACATTTGGCCCAATGCATTTATTGTTGGTGCCACTTACTCTTGGTCTGGTCTCTCTTACGGATATGACTCTCATCCTGCTCTCAGACTCATTCCAATTCTACAAGCGATTACCACTTTCTATGTTCCAGCTGATTTCCTCAGCATTATACCAGCTCCTGTAAATCCATTATCACCCTGCTCAAAAGACTTCACTCTCATTGCATATATCCATCTGTACAATATCTGCAATAAACCTGTCTGTTTGATACTAACTCCCTGTCTGAGTCCTGTCTGACATAACAGAAGACCAGACCATAACATCATGTATCAAGCAGACATGGCACCACCAGCACCAGTATCCACTTCTGCACTTGTCACTTCTTTTCTGTCACCCATCCACTTCGTCAGTCCCATGGTCAACTCGGCGCCCTACTCTGGTTCCACGGAGGATTGCATCCATCCATCCTCCATGACCTGCGGTGAGTGTGCTTTCTACTGCTCTTGTGAGCAACTCAATGACACCCTTACCAAATCCACTCCATTACTGGCAGTCCATTAGGTCCTAAAGTGGGGTAAAAGCTTCTTCCCTAACTGTTTTCTACATCTTTCAGAATCCATGTCTCCTGCTCCGACAATCCTCTTGAATTCCACGTCCATTGAAAGTCCCCTGGAGAGTCGTTCTCTCGACATTCCCTTAGAATACACCCACTTTAGTGACGTTTTCTGCCCGAAATGAGCCTTACAACTTCCACTTCTCAGACCATTGGACTGCACCATCGACCTCATTCCTGATCAACCAGTGTCCAGAGGTAAAGTATACTCCATTACCATCAGTGAAAAAAAAAGGCATGAAGCTCTCCAACAGGTGTATATATATATATAAATCATGAGATCCCTCAATAAAATTACAGTCAAGTACCGCTATCCACTTCCCCTTATTTAATTGGCCCACAAACAACTCAGGGAGCCCAGGTATGCACTAAGTTGAACCTCAGAAACACCTACAACCTCGTCTGGATATGTGAGTGGAAGACAAGAGGAAGACAGCTTTTGTGACCTCTACTGGCTACTATGAATAATTAGTGATGGCCTATAGACTGGTTAACACCCCCTCCGTATTCCAGGGATTCATAAATGAGGTGTTCCTCATGCTTTGTGCTTTTTTACATTGATGACATCCTAATCTACTCCCGGAACGAGGCCGAACATCACCACCAGCTGTCCTGTCACACCAGCAGGGGACCCCGCTACAACTCCATCCATGCAGCTTCTACTCCCATAAACTCTCCTTGGCAGAGCTTCTACTCCCATAAACTCTCCTTGGCAGAGCAGAATTACAACATTGGGAATCGTGAGTTACTAGCTATCAAAACAGCTCTAGAAAAATGGAGACACTAGCTGAAAGGTGTTAAACATCCATTTTTGGTATACACAGATTACCGTAACCTTAAGTACCTAAGTGAAACCAAATGCCTTAATCCCAGACAAGTCAGATGGGCTTTTTTCTTTACCAGGTATAATTTGGTGCAGATATTCCTGGTTCCAAGAATAGCAAAGCTGACACACTGTCCAGAATCTATGCTCTTGATGAATTCCCTGAACCTATTCTTCCAGAGAAGATAATTGTAATCCGATACAGTGAACCCTGGAGGAGGAAATTAGAAATGCCAGAAACTCTGATGCAGATCCGCTGGGGTGTCCACCTAATCTCACCAACGTTCCCCTGCAGTCAAAGGAAACCTCTGATACATGCCACACACTCTTCCCTGGACACTGGGACCAATCAAAGTCTGCTAAAAGATTGCTTCTGGTGGCCTGGAACGGCCATCAACATCAGAAGGTATGGAGGGGATGCCGGGAATGTCCAAAGCTTCTCATCAACTTTCATCTGGCAAGCTCCTTCCTCTCCCCATTCCCCAGCGTCCCTGGTCACACATAGGAGTAGACTTTGTCACTGACTTACCCCCAACTGATAGTAACGCATGCTTCTTTGTTGCAGTGAATCGCTTTTCCAAAGACATGTCATCTCGTACCATTGAAGGGCTTACCTAAGGTTATGGAGACAGCAGAAATCTTGTTTAACTATGTGTTCCAAAACTATGACATCCCAGAAGACATCATCTCTGATTGATGTCCTCAGTTCATCTCCCGAGTCTGTAGAGCATTCTTCTCGCTCCTAGTTGTGACAATCAGCCTGTCTTCTGGTTATCATCCCCAGAGCAATGAGCAAACAAAGAAAAATCCAGAAGATACCTCCCTACCTTCTGTCACAGCCACCAGAACTTCTGGAACCGATTCCTTGCGTGGGCCGAGTAGGCACAAAACTCTCTGCATCAACCCTCCACAGAACTCACTCCATTCCAGTGCGTACTCAGTTACCAACCACCTCTACTCCACATACCTCCAGCATGCAGTAAGACGTCACACCATCCAGGCTAATGTCTGGAGAGCCCCCACTCCATTGTACCATCCAGGACAGAAGGTATGGCTCTCCACCAGGGACATTCGCCTTAGACTACCCTGCAAGATGTTGAGTCCCAGGTACATTGGTCCCTTCCCCATCATCTGCCAAGTCAACCCCTTATCGTATGAACTCAAACTCCCTTCACAATGCAGCATTCAACCCACGTTCCATGTGTCCCTCTCCATCACTCACCTTTTGTTCCTGTTTCCCCAGTGCCTGGTCGCGATGACAGACCCTTCGAAACAATGATTGTGGATGATAGAACTGCATACTCTGTAAAGGAGATCCTAAATTCCAGACGTTGTGGGGGGACACTTGAATACTTGGTCGACTGGGAGGGATACGGACCCGAGGAGAAGTCATGGGTCTCCAGGAACGACATTCTGGATTCCAATCTCCTGACAAAGTTCTACTCCACACATCCCCAGTGTCCAGCACCACACAGCTGAGGCAGACCTCCACAACGTCGGATCTTATGGCCCTCAGGATCGGCCCATAGAGAGTGGGGTTCTGTCACGGATACTCCAGGCTCTGCCACATATCACAGATTCCAATCACCTAAGTTTTGAGTTCATCACCATTCCCTAATCAGCACCACCTTCTATAAGAGCACCTCGTTTCCACTCACTCTTGGTCTAGTCTCCCTTACAGTTAGGATTCTCTCATCCTGCTTCCAGACTCACTCCAATGCTACAAGTGATTACCCCTTCCTATGCTTTAGCGATCCCAATCTCCTTCTCATCCTTGTGTTCCTGTCTGTGTTGTGTTCTCGGATTTCCTCAGTGTTATACCAGCTCCTGGAAATTCACTATCATTATCACCCTGCTCCATAACTCCAGTAATCCAAAGACTTACATTGACTCATATTGCATATTTCCATCTGTACAATATCTGCAATAAACCTGTCTGTTTCATACTAACTCCCTGTCTAAGTCCTGTCTAACCGTAATATGTTTACTATAGTTGTTGTGTTAATATAGCAACTACGGAATTACAGCAACAGATAAATTCAAGTACTTTACTATATTGTTCAAAAACACTACACTATTTACTATATTATTATATAATTGTTTCATATGGGACTGTAACTCAGATATTTGAGGGTTTTAAAGAAAATTAACCTAATTTAATGTTAATTATTCAAACAACAAAAAAGACAAACATATACATTCACATTATGCCACGAATTTTGCAGTTGAGTTCAACCTGTACTAAATAAATATTCCAGTATATTCATGAAAGCATTTACAAAAAATTCCAGCATTATTTCTGTCATACCCTGTATGTGTGGATATTTGGCCATCAGCAACAAGCCCCAGCGCAGTGTTGTGCTAGTAGTGTCCGTACCAGCGACAAACAGGTTTCCTACTGTGTAAATGAGGTTCTGATCATGGAAATGTGAATTCTTCTCTCCAGATTCCTGATCAAATAGTACAATTAGAGAGGAATAGAGGTAAAAAAATCAAGAGCTACTTAAAAAAAAATTACCTCCGCATACTGCTTCCTGACGAGAAATGAATCAACAAATCCTCTGAGGTCCTGTTGGTTTAATGTTTGATGTAAACCGCTCACCAGCTCTGAAATCTCTTCAATATCAAGATGTAGGTTTTTCATGAGTTGTCTCCAATTTTTGAGCAATGGACCCAAGAAAGGGAACATGTTGTAGAGCTGCAGAACACAAACGGAGAAGTCTCTACCACGACAAATGCAAGTGTGTGTCGTTATAAAGCATAGAGTATTTTTAATTGATATGTGAACCTGTATGGATGCTGATCCACTCAGTCTGACGCTCTCGTTGGCTCGATCCACCATGCTCCGTAGCTGAGGGTCTGTATACTCGAATCTGCGGCCATACACAATGGAAGAGATGACACTTGACGCTGCATAGTTCATGAGCTGTGCGGTTTCAAAAGGCTTTCCTGCACACACACACAGGTACACACAAACAAATAGTGTTCAGTATATTTGCCAGGCGTGCCTATATCATTGTATGTATCTTCATATGAAGAGTTAATTTTGTTAGTCTTGTTTATGTTGTTTGGCCGCCTGCATCAACCTCTTTGCCTGTGACCACGACTACTCTTTTGGATTGTTTTTATGCTACCATTTGCACCTGTTTTGACCTTTGAATGCCTGACTCATCTCTAAAGAAACTGCATTTGGACCTTCGCCTCTGCTGTCCCGAATCCTTGTTACACAAACATAGAAAAAGCATGACAAACATCCTGCCAAGTAAGTGCTCTTTTAAAAGTGCTTTAAAATGACTTAATGAGGTACAACATCTAATGTCCAAAGGCAGGTCATTCTAGAGCCAAGGTCTTGCAACTGAAAAGAAATTTTTGGGATGACCTCAATGGCCGACTTGTCGAATAAAACTGAATCATGTCTAAATGTATTCAGGCGTTTGACCATGCAAAGCTTTAAAAATGTACAGTAACGGTCAATTGAACTCTAAAATTAACCGGCTACCATTGCAATAAAGCTAACACTTGGGAAACACGTGGTTCTGGTTAGCAATCTGGTTGCTGCATTTTGTACTAATTGAAGATACAGGTGAAGAAACCTAGTAACCTAGTTACAGTAACTTCCTAGTTAACATAGTAAGCATTTAAACTGCACATTAAGCTGAATACTAGTATCTCGCAAAATAACTAGTAAAATATTATGTACTGGCATTATGACAAAGACAAAAAATAATAAATAAATTGTATTTATTGAAACTATTATGTTGAAAAAAATGTTGAAAATATCTAAAAAGCACTTGGGAAATATTAGGAAAAGAAACAGGAAGTAATAATTTTGACTTAGGCTTTAACATTGTTACTATCACTTTACGATAAATTATAGGTTGTAGCATCCTTAATTAGTAAAAGCTTGGCTAAATGATAAACGTACATCACCTTCAAACTTCTCAAACTCCTCTCGTAAATGGCATGTTTCCTCAATGATTTTCTCCTCGATTTTTTTCTTTCCCATCCCAAAGTCTCGCAAATTGGTGAGAGCAAACCGTCTCATCTCTCTCCAGCTCTCTCCGTTGGCAAATATAATTCCTACAAAGATGATTAATTTAGAAGATTAAAACAGTCATACAGTTGAATAATTAGTTTCAAGAGTTCACACTTAGCTGATGATTTATCATAAGCTTGTTTGACATGCTGTCCCGGGAGAGAGCCCTGAGCTAAAGGGATCCTCGAGCCCAGGGCTCCCTCCTGTTCGCAGAGTGAGAGGGGAGATTGAGCTCAGGTAGATCTCAAAAACTCCCCGGCTGTAGGTAAACTACTTTGAGAAGGAAGGGAGCTAGACAAAGTGCCTGCTTTGCTTAGTCTGTTACGTATAATGCTTATCTTTAGACGGTGGGAGGAAACCGGAGAACCCGGGGGAAACCCACGTGGACAACATACAAACTCCGCACAGAAATGCCCACCGGCCCAGCGAGGACCAGAGCCGGCGGTGTTATTGCTGTGGGGAAAACAGTGCTAACCACTGGGCTGCCGTGCCACCCAATCTATGAGAAAAAGGAGGAGAAGGGGAGGAAGGGGGGTTTCTTCCAGACGAAGATAAATGTGGAATGAAGACTGTGGTTATTTATAGTAACTTAGAAATCATATGATTGGAGGATCATGATTAGCTAATGCGGGACCGGCTGTGGTAAATCATAAGCACATGATCCTCTCAAAATTAGTTTATAAATAAACTTCACTTATTGAGCACAGTGTTTATTTAGTTTGAATAAATGCATGAACTGAAAATGAAGACCTCAAAAAATCTTTACCCTGCAAGTCTTTTTGCATTGAAATGTGTTCCAAATGCGTAAATGCAAGTTTACAGATACAGAGGGAATAAATAAGCGGTCACGCTTTATAATAAGGTTCCATTAGTTAGTATTAGTTAATGTATCTTCTAACATGAACTGAGAATAAACAATACATCATATATCACTCATAACATTTACTAATACATTAATAAAATCAAATTTTTGTGTGTTGTTCATTATTTGTTAATACATTTACTAACATTAACTAAATGGAACCTTATTGTACAGTGTTACCAAAAATACACAATAAATAATATGTCTACATAAAGTAATAATGTGGCAACAATGTTAATGGGTGCACTGTTCAAAGCAAAACTATTTTAGCCATTTGTCAAGTTTTTAATCATTTCAAATATAATACAGTTCAGCATGATCACTTATTTTATATAAATTATCAGGAGATTGAAGTGCCCTTACCATGACCTTTAGTGAAATCGTGGAAAAGTGGCATGATTTCTCTGTCTCCGAATGCATCTGCGTAATTAACAAGTGCTTGCTTCACTGCTTTATAGCCGGCAAGCACAACCACTTTCTTTGGACCAAAGTAGACTTTGAAAACTGGGCCGAACTGCTTTGCCATCTGATGAAGATTAGACGAGACATTTCAGGCATTCAAATGAAAGGGGTCCTATTACGCTTTTTCACTTTTTGAATATGTCAGTCAGTGTGCAGAGTATGTTTGGGCATAAAAATTTAAGTTACAAATCTTAAAGTCCACTTCAAAGTGAGATATTTAATTTTGGAAAAAAAGGGGGCTTTTACTGATGTCAGTAAATTGTCCCAAATCCTGCGGTTGTTGCTAGAAGGGATACAGCTGTGGCCGGAAGTTAACGAAAATGATTTATATTATTTATTAAATTACCCATTAATTGTATTTTATTAGCATCTACCTCTACCCCAATCCTAAACCTAATATCACTGCAGCCGGGAGACCTGCAAGTGTGAGGGATTACACCACAAGTAGGCTGGGTTTAGGGTTGGTGTAGGTGTACATTGATAAAACACAACAGGTCACTGTGAGGTTGGGTTTAGGGCAGGGGTTCTCAATCTCGATCCTGGAGGTCCGGTGTCCTGCAGATTTTAGCTCCAACCCCAACCAGACACACCTGGGCTAGCTAATCAAGCTCTTACTAGGCTTTCTAGAAACATCCTTGCAGTTGTGTTGAGGCAAGTTGGAGCTAAAATCTGCAGGACACCGGACCTCCAGGACCAAGTTTTAGAACCCCTGGTTCAGGGTTAGGGTAGGTCTAGACATTCATATGTTAGACTCTGTGTCATGTAGAAGACATTAAATAAATGAAAACTCCAGGAGGTTTGTTCAGCCCACTTGGAGCTGACCAGCCCATTTGGAGCAGATAGGGGCACACCTTTAGCAATGGGTCAAAAGACACCTGAAGTTATCTCTGTGGGGAAGGAGACTATTGTACCAGATGTACTGAGGCACTCAAATGATATAAAAGATGATGGGTAAAATCACGTGCATTGAGCATACTTTAATATGAACTTTCTGTGTGAGCTGAGCGGAGAGGAGAATAGGTGAAGGTAAAGAAGTGTGGAAAAATGACAAAATATAAATGAGGAACTGGGTGAAGCAAGATTTCCCAGTTTCACTCAGTTGGGCATGTGGAGGCAAGTGTCTGTCTTTATACACTGTGCTTGTATTGTCCGTATGTGGAGACCTCAAAGTATCTGAGGCATCTCAAATCTTACAACACACTACAAAAAATGCTTTTGTTACTTAGAGTTTTTGTCTTGTTTCTAGTCCAAATATCATAAAAAGTCTCAATTCAAGCTGAAAAATTCTATACAATTAAAAAATACGGTTTTGTTTTCAGAAATGTAGTGATTTGTTTTGTTTTTGAATAGGTCCATCTACTAAAGTTTTACCCATGAATTGTTTGCTGTAAAAACTCATCAGACAGTTTTGTCATACTTTTATAGTTCTCTACTGATTAACCAATAGAAACAAGGCTGAACCGGTTGGCTAATAAGACTGATCTCATTCATACTTACCTCACACAGGCTCAAGTGTGGTTTGTAGACATCCAGCATGAGCAGATTTCCCAAAAGCGGCAACGGTTTTGGCCCTGGAGGTTCATTTTCGTCACTTTGAGACCTGAAGAGCAGGAGATAAGCAACCAGGAGCAGTAGCAAAAAGCAGATTATTGTTCCTGTGCTGGAGACATGAAGAAGTGCTTCCATGAATGCCATGGTCACTCAACTATACCCTTAAAACCTAGCACAGACATAGAGAGTAGCACAGATTAAGCAGGAGTGGCTACATTCCGTCTTGGAGGCGGAGATAATGAAAACAAACTAGGCCACAGTCCAATGTTGTCGTTGTAGATGGAGATTAGATAACAGTTAAAGCCACAGTTTTTACACCACATTTTGATCCAGTTTTTTCATGTATAGCACTTAGCACAAAAGATTTGCCATTGTACTGTATTGAAATGTGTTTTTATTATTAAATGAACAGGCCCAGAGAAGAATCATGCACTGACAACTCTTTTGACATCAAAAAACAAAAATAAACCAAGAATTTATCCAACCAGCAGGTTTTAATAGCCTGGGAACACTTTACAATACAGTTCCATAAGCTAACATTAGTTAATCTATTACTTAATATGAACAATACCTTTATTACTGTATTTTTACACCGTTAGTTAATGAAAACAAAGTTGTTCTTTGTTTGTTAAACCACAGTGCATTAATGTTAACAAGCATAAATTAGAATTTTAATAATGCATCTGTAAATGTTAAACTAAACTTCATTAAACTTCATTACTAGTTCAATAAATTACGATTAAATACATTAACTAACGAAGCCTTACTGTAAAATGACTGAAAATGATAAGTTCATTCATTTTCCTTCGGCTTAGTCCCTTTATTCATCAGGGGTTGCCACAGTGGAATGAATCGCCAACTTATCCAGCATATGTTTTACACAGTGGATGCCCTTCTGCAACCCAGTACTGGGAAACATCCATACACACTCATTCACACACATACACTACGACCAGTGTTTATTCAATTCACCTATAGCGCATGTCTTTGGACTGTGGAGGAAACCGGAGCACCCGGAGGAAACCCACGCCAACACGGGGACAACATGCAAACTCCATACAGAAATGCCAACTGACCCAGCCGAGGCTCGAACCAGCGACCTTCTTGCTGTGAGGCGACAGTGCTAACCACTGAGCCACCGTGTCGCCCCGAAAATGATAAGTAAAAAGATTAATTTCTAGTTAATTAGTTAAAGTTAATTATTTCATTGTACACATACATATAACTAAATAGATGTGTACTAATCGAGTAAATTATTCTGAAGAGGCTGTGATATTTTTGTGTGAAAATGCAAATATTTAAATAATTACAATAAAATTACAGCACAACATTATTTATGCACCTACTGTTATCATATACAATTTTTACAAAGCTATTCTCCACATTTAATATATTAAATGAATAAACTTGTTTGTATTTATTCAGGACAAGTTAAAAAGTTATTTAAAACAAGGACAATATGGACAATAGACCATAAAACCCTTTGTAAGTGTGATTTTTAAAACTGAGATTTATACATAACTTAAAAGTCATGTAAATTTATCTGTTGTTATCTTTTATCTTTGTTGTAATGTATGTTGCATTGATTTGTGTGTAAAGCAGTTTGAGAAAGTAACTTTTAAAGGCGCTATATAAAATACAATTATTATTTATTCATTCATTTTCTTTTCAGCTTAGTCCCTTATTTATCAGGGGTCGCCACAGTGGAATGAATTGCCAACTTATCCAGCATATGTTTTACACAGCGGATGCCCTTCCAGCTGCAACCGATCACTGGGAAACACCCATACACTCTCATTCACACACATACACTACAAACAATAGAGCTTACGCAATTCACCTTTAGCACATGTCTTTGGTCTTGTGGGGGAAACCGGAGCACCCGGAGGAAACCCACGCAAACACGGGGAGAACATGCAAACTCCACACAGAAATGCCAACTGATGCAGCCGAGGCTCGAACCAGCAACCTTCTTGCTGTGAGGCGACAGAGCTACCCACTGTGCCACCGCATGTATTATTATTATTAATAATAATAATAAACAATGCAAATAAATAAAATGAATAAGCTTTCCGTTAATGTATGCTTTGTTAAGATTAGACAATATTTGGCTGATATACGAAAAACAGGGTTCAAAATATTAAAATACTAAGAAAATCTTCTTTATGTAATGTAATGGGTATTTATAAAGCCATATACCCAAAGCACTTCACAATTATGAGGGGGGTCTCTCCACACCACCACCAGTGTGCAACATCCACTTGGATGATGCGAAGGCAGCCACAGGACAACAGCGCCGGTGCGCTCACCACACACCAGCTATAGGGGGAGTGGAGAGAGTGATAGAGCCAATTCAGTGGATGGGGATGATTGGGAGGCCATGAAGGAAATTGGCCAGGACACCGGGGTTACACCCCTACTCTTTTACAAGAAGTGCCATGGGATTTTAATGACCACAGACAGTCAGGACCTCGGTTTAACGTCTAATTCAAAAGACGGCGCTCACTGACAGTAGAGTGTCCCCTTCACTTCACTGGAGCATTAGGACTCACACAGACCGCAGGTTGAGCACCCCCCTGCTGGCCTCACTAACACCACTTTCAACAGCAACCTAGTTTTTCCCATGTGATCTCCCATCCAAGTACTGACCAGACTCAGCCCTGCTTAGCTTCAGTAATAATAATAATAATAATAAACAATGCAAATAAATAAAATGAATACCCTTTCCATTAATGTATGCTTTAAGATTAGACAATATCTGAAAGAATGTATACTTTTATTGTGGTCATCTCCTCAGGTACCCTCCTTTAAAATGTGTTTTTCTCAAGTATGTACGCTATTTCCACTCGAGAAACTCACCTGTGACATACATCGAAAGTCTGATGATTTTTGGCAGCTATGGACACCTTTTTGGCCTTACATTTATAATTTCTCCTGATTTTCTATTCTATGGTGCATATTTAGCTCCTAGCCTGACTGTATTATCCTGTTTACTTGTTTGTATATTTATTTCCCATTATTTCCTACTGTATAGCTGAGACTGAATTTGAACGTGCTGATGTATTAAAATAACCAACGATTAATAATAATAAAAAAAAAGATTATACAATTAGAGGGTTCCAAAAATTTAAATACTAAGAAAATCTTCTTTAAAGTTGTCTAAATTCGGTGCTTAGCAATGCATATTAATTGAGCTTTGGATACATGTACATAGGAAATTTTCTGAGAACATGGAATATGATCTTTACTTAATATTCAAATGATTTATGGCAAAAAAAAAAAAAAAAAAAAAAACGAACATTTTGACCCTTACAATAAATATATTTTTTCCTATCGCCAAAAAATATACCCTTTCAACATAACACTGAATTTGTGGTTTAGGGTCACAAAACGTTTCTATTTTGGTTGACAGATATCAAGAGCGTCTAATCGCACACAGCTTGTGTGGAGATGGATTCAGAGTCACTCCGACCATTCCTTTGAGATCCAGCTCATCTTCAGACACTCCAGGTGGAGTTGTGAAGCAGTAGCTCTGAAGGAGAGATGTGAAGAACAGAAAGAGCTCCATCCTGGCCAAACTCTCTCCCAGACAAACCCTGCGCCCTGAGAAAATGGCAAATGTATTTTATTCCAATTTACATGATAATTTCTTTCAAAACTGTGAGTTTATATTAATCATACCCGCAGAGAAGGGCATGAAAGCATCTCTCTTGATAAACTGGCCCTTCTCATCAAGGAAATGTTCTGGGTAAAAGCTGTTTGGTTTCTCCCATTCACTTTCATCCTTCAACACAGAGGTCAGAAGTGGAATAACACAGGTCCCCTAGAAAACGGATGAAAAGTTTAAATTAAAATGTGCACTTCAATATGTTTTACTTATTTTAATATACATTCTTCTGACAGACCTTCTTGATGAAGAATCCATTGAAGGTAACATCACAGCTGGTCACATGAGGGAGATTCATGGGCACAATATTAGCCAATCTCTGAATTTCATGAATCACAGCATCTGTATATGGTAATTTCTTTCTGTCTTCCACCACTGGCTGACGTCCACCAATCACTCTGTCAATCTCCTCTTGAACTAGATCTGCACACAAATGCAACACATATTTGGTGTTTTGCTCTACAATGTATTCAATACTGAGGGAAAGTTCTTGGTATGACTATTTTTACCTTGTATCTGAGGGTATTTGGCCATGAGCATCAGACCCCAGCGCAGAGTCGTTCCTGTGGTGTCAGTACCAGCAGTAAACAGATTTCCCACCGTCATGAGAAGATTCTCTGCATGAAAGTATGAGTCCTTCTTGCCGGATTGCTAATAAATACAAAGTCATTTTTTTTTTTTTAAAGTTAATTTTTGTTGGTTATAATAAAATCAATATGCTCAACTAAATTCGTAATGCTTGTTAAAAAAAACAAAAAAAAACAAAAAAAAAAACAGCATTGTGTCAAATCACCCAAATTTTAAATCTACATTCCAAAAATTCCAATCATTTGTTTTTTGACCACAGAAAACATGTACAATTTTAACCCCTAGCTCGTAGACCTAGAGCCAATTATAGCCTTAACTAATAGGTACTTACAAAAAAAACAAAAAACAATAGGAACAATTAGTACTGTATTTATATTGTATTGCACAACACTTGTTAAGGTGCTACTGAGGTTGGATATGGGTAACAGGTTTAGTGCAGTAAATGAATAATTTCCAGAACAAAACTAGCAAATAAAAGCTGCTGTGATCAATGCCAACCACACTTTCAGTTTTCCTGGAATATGATGTCAATAAACAGAAATAGCGCATCTAATATTGGGAATTAAGTAGACTATTCATGCAAGTAAGTTACATACAAAGTCAATGAAAATGCGAATAGAGGCTAACTATTGGTGCGCAGTATGAATGACATGGAATGCACATAAGGGGAAAAGCATCCTGCGAATACACTCATTCACATTCTCCAAAAACACACATGCAGGTAGTCATTCATTCATTCATTTTCCTTCGGCTTTGTCCCTTTATTCATCAGGGGTCGCCACTGCGGAATGAACCGCCAACTTATCCAGCATATGTTTTACACAGCTGCAACCCATTATTGGGAAACATCCATACACACTCATTCACACATTACATTACATTACACTACGGCCAATTTAGTTTATTCAATTCACCTATAGCGTATGTTTTTGGACTGTGGGGGAAATCGGAGCACCCGGAGGAAACCCACGCAAACATGGGAGAACATACAAACTCCACACAGAAATGCCAACTGACCCAGCTGGGACTCGAACCAGCGACCTTCTTGCTGTGAGGCCACAGTGCTAACCACTGAACCACCGTGTCGCCCTGCAGGTAGTCAGTCACAGGTTATTGCTGTATTGATTAAAATAAGAACCAGAACGCAATATAACACAAACAAGGACTGCTAGAATCAGCAGATTTGCCGTTACAAAATCACAGCGTTTAAGGTCTGTTTTCTTTAAAAATCAATGATCTTCATTACCTGTTTGATATTCGATATAATGTGGGTCTCAGAATGTACAAAAAGCACTGCATTAAATTCAATTTTTACGTGCCATGTCTTTAAAATATGAACATTTATTGTACTCCAGTATTTTCAATGGAGTTTCTGCGCTAGCCTGTTGCTCCTGAGCTTTTCATCCCGTTTTAGACTTGAACACCTAAATAAATGCTTAAGTCTATTTAACTGATTATATTTTAATCACATTACAACATCGATGCTGTAAAAGGAACCGTATACAATTGGAAGAAGGTCACATTAACCGTTCACCGGAAGTTTATCGGTAGGGGAAAAAAACAGTAGCTGTGCATATACCTTATTGACTCAGAAAGGCTCATTAAAGGGATAGTCTACCCAAAAATGAAAATTACCTCATCACTTATTCTCCCTCATGTGGTTTTAAACCTTTCTTTCTTCTGTTGAACCCGAAAGAAGATATTTAGAAAAATGCTGGTTGCTGAAACCCATCGACTTCCATTGAAGGAAAAAATATATAATATGGAATTCAATGGATGCCAGAAACCAGAATATTTCAAAATATCTTCTTTCGGGTTCAACAGAACTTTATCCTTTATTTCAACGCAACATACAGTAGATTTTTTCTGTACCTCATCACTCTGTTTGCGGATGAGAAAAGAGTCGACAAAGCCTCTGCGGTCATGTATATTCAGAGTCTCCTGCAGTCCAGTGATCAACTTCATAAATTCTGCTCTATTTTTTAACATGTTTCTTACGACAATCCTTTTGCTGTTGAGGAACGGACCCAGCCATGGAAAGATATTGTAAAGCTGAAAATACATACAGAGGAAGATATGCATCAATAACTTGATATCCTTTGCTAACTAAATTTCTCAAAAATCATATTTCCAATACCATCATTGAAGCTGATCCGCTAACCCGAACATTTTCATTTGCCCTATCAACCATTTCTGTGAATCGAGGGTCTGTGTATTCAAATCTGCTGCCGTACACAATAGACGAGATGATGTTTGACACAGCGTAGTTCACAGGCTGTGTTGTGTCAAAGGGTTTCCCTGTCAAGAAAAAACAACAAAATGTCTCTCATTAGATCTTATAAGCTAAGAGCATGAGCGAAGATGTACATTTATGTGTCTTCATCTTGTACCTTCAAACTTATCAAATTCTCCTTTGAGATACTGAATTTCTTCAATGATTTTCTCCTCACTTCCTCTTTTGCCCATCCCAAAGTCCCGCAGGTTGCTAAGAGCAAAGCGTCGCATCTCTTTCCAGTTCTCTCCATTAGAAAAGAGGATTCCTACCCAATAAAACCCCCCAAAAAATCAACATCTTCAAAAGAATTCTAAAATTTCTTAATATAATAATGGACTGCATTAAACACCAATGGCAGAGGAGCAACAATAAAAAAACAGTGCAAAATCTTGCACAGCTTCGATTGTTGGACGTTAATACACTTGAATGGTAAAGTATACACTGATTTAAAAAGGGAACAATGCATTGGGTTATTCTTACCATGATCGTTGGTAAGTATCCTGAAAATAGGTGTAATATCTCGTTCCCCGAACTCATCTGCATAGTTCACAAGAGCTTCTTTAACGGTTTTGTGTCCAATAAGTACCACTACTTTTTTGATACCTAAAAACACTTGGTACACATTCCCATAGGTTTTGGACAGCTGGAGGACATAAACATTTACAAGTCTCAATGTTTTTGAACCATACTATAGTAACGTGTTTTATATTGTATATATTATAGTATTTACAACTATTTGTTAACGAATGCTACAGCATAGTAATATTAACTATAATAGTTAACTATAGTTAACTGATTAACTGTAGTAATTACTGTAGTATACTTTAGTTTTTACTAGAGTAAACTGTGATGTATTGCAGTACAATATATCCATATATAGTAATAGATAACTACAGTATTAGGTAATTTGTTTATATTAATATAGATGTTACCATAGCAACTATAAAATTACTACAACACTAAATCAGGTACTTTACTATTACATAGTTCAAATTCAAAACATGAAAACGATTACTACAGTATTTTTTTAATGTGGGGATCTCACCTCACAAAGGCTGTCAAAAGGTCTTGAAAGGTCAAGGGTCAGCAAGTTCCCCAGCAAAGGTAGTGGTTTGGGTCCTGGTGGATCTTTCCTCTTTTTCTGACATTTGGAGTCATGAGAGAGCCGATAGAAAACCAGTAACAATAGCAGAGCGCCCAGTAATGTGCCTGCACTCGAAAAATGTAGCAAAGATTCAACAACAGCCATTTTACAATCTCAGAGTGCTCTGCAAGCTCTCTGCAGCATCCAAAGCTTCATAATTCACACGTAGGAGGAACCCTTAACTCCATGGAGAATTGATCATTCAAAACAAGGTAACCACGACAGTGCTGGTGTGATTGCATCAGCATCTACACAGAGTACACACTTCAGTTAGTGAATGTAAAAGGAAAGTACACGTTCTCTTCTTTTCAGTTACATAAAGCTTATTTACTCATGGTGAATAAAATACTGGAATTAAAATTCAAAGAACAAGCAGAAAACACGAGACTATAGGAATACCTTGTTTTGATACGTCACGTTTTACCTATAAATTATATTAAACTACAAGCTGTGCACTTTTGACTGACTGAATCAAGTTTTTTTAATGTTAACTTTCACAAAATTTAGTGTGTTCTAAAAAGCTACTCGCGGACTATATAGCCTACCATAATCACGACATAGAAAGTAAATATTTTGAAAAAAAAAAAAAAAATGAGTTTATTTGACTTTTCCTCCCCGTCTGTTTTCTCTGCGCATGCTCAGTGAAAGAGCGCTCACCGCGTGCGCTTTGCAGCAGGAAGTCATAGTCGTTGTTGTAACTCTTCATTTCTCAAAAACAATCTGTAAAATTCGTTTGTAATTAGCAAACAGCCTTAAAATATTTTGTTCCACATTACAGGGAAACAAACTTGTGGGGGCGGATTCAACGTGATTTCGACGATTAATTTGATATCCAGCTCATCTTTTCCCTGAGAAAGAGAGTTGCTGTTGAGTTATACATGTAGGTTAGACATTATGGCTTTCAAACAGTAACGTTACTAACAATCGTTCAGTGTTTTAGTATGTTTTTGATGTATGTTTGTCAGGTGTAGGTTTAATACAAGTGCAATTCTGCAAATTATCGTTATTAACTTATTCAAAAATACTGAAGATGAACTCCACCACGTGACGATTCAGTTATAACGGCTAATAAGAGAAGTTACTTTAGCTAAACATTTTATATTTTTGAGTAACGTTACTGTTTTGAGATAGAAAAGTTAAATGATCAACTGTAATAATACAGAAATGCAAACAACTCGACGTTTTTGCCCAGTTACAGCATTTTGAATCGAAATATTATAGTTTAGGCCTAAATTGATTCATGTAACGTTAGCTTAATTCAGCATTGAATCCCAGGAGCCGTTTTCGAGATGCTCGAAATTAACTAAATTTAGTGGAGAAAATGTCTATAGTCAATAATTTTGTAATGTTTGAAGAACTCTTTATACTGAAATTACTTTAAAATTAAGCAGCTTTATTTCTGCTCAGCGTAGCATATTTGTGTGCTTCAACTTTATGGTTTGGTTTAACAATTTATTAGTCAAATATTGCGATTAAACTCTTCATATAACTGCTTTTGCCTTGTATATGAGGGTATTTTTATTTGGCCATGGGCATCAGACCCCAGTGCAGATTGATTCCTTGGGTATCATCATTAGATTATCCTTGTGAAAGTATAAATCCTTCCTACCAGATTTATATCAAATGCAATCCTAAAAAAAAAAGCATATTTATTCCCATTACCAATTTAATGAGCTAAAATTTTCGAAATGTGGTTTAGGTCCTGGTGTCTGTGTCCCCTCTTTTAGACATCTGGACCCAGATGAAAACAAAGGCAAAAGAAACAGCAAAGGTCCAGCAGTGGCTATTTTTTTCTGAGCTTCTCACTTACACATTTATAGCTACTAGATGATGGAGGGAGCTTTTCTGAAACAAAGTAAGTATTTTAAAAGGTCCATGGGAATAATGATATGGTTACACCCTGCAGTGAATCATTAGGCTAAAACATGACAGGTATGTTATTCAAACAGTAAAGACATATACAATGCATAATTAAATGTTGCTGTGTGATTTATATATAGGCACTAAATATTATGGTATTATCTATTTGTGAAAAAAGACAGTCAAAAAAACAAGCGGATATAAATTTTAATGCACAGTATGATTTCCACTATTTAACAAGGGACCATTTTAAAACTAAAATGGAAAGAAATATTAATTAATCGTGCAATGTAATTAATTGATTACAACAAATTATAAATATTTACAAATAAATTATAAAAATTATATTAATAAACTGGGCGTCACGGTGGCGCAGTGGGTAGCACGTTCGCCTCACAGCAAGAAGGTCGCTGGTTCGAGCCTCGGCTGGGTCAGTTGGCGATTCTGTGTGGAGTTTGCATGTTCTCCCTGTGTTCGTGTGGGTTTCCTCCGGGTGCTCCGGTTACCCCACAAGTCCAAAGACATGTGCTATAGGTGAATTGGGTAAGCTAAATTGTCCGTAGTGTATAAGTGAGAATGACTCTGTATGGAAGTTTCCCAGTGATGGGTTGCAGCTGGAAGGGCATCCGCTGCGTAAAACATATGCTGGATAAGTTGGCGGTTTATTCCGCTGTGGCGACCCCAGATTAATAAAGGGACTAAGCCTAAATAAAAAAAATGAATGAATAATAATAAACTTAAACAACTGATGATGAAATTAAAAGCACAAAAAATGCTGGAATTTGCTTAATCATCTTTAATTTATGAAGTTTATGAAGGTTCCAAGTGTTTTCTAACAGGTGTTATGGATCACATACTGTATGCAAAATTTTCTTTCGCTTTTATTTGCATTAACCTGTTAACCTCACTGCCAAGTTCTGTAGCTCTTTTTTTCTTGATTTAATTACACACTTTGCTTTCTGTCTTCTATTGCTGGTACTATTTAAAAGTTAAATTCAACTTTAAGATTTTCCACTTATGCATTTAGCAGAAGCATTTATATAAAGTAACCTAGAAAATAGGAATATAAAAAAAATCACCAGTCAACAATAGTCACAATATGTAATGACAGGTTTATAAAATAACTAGGAAACAAGCTGTAGAGTAGAGCATTGCAGTAGTCCAGTCTTGTTAATCAAAATCAAACAATCAGCAACTTTCTTTATCGATTTGTAAATGTTTCTCAACATGTTTTGTGCATATTACCGTTTTACCAAGGTCTTATAATACAAAAGTTTTTTTGGTTGGTTCCACCTTTTGCTCATTACAGTTCATTTGCTCAAAAAGTAACACAAGTGCAGAAATGACCCAAATCATACTGAAATGAGCTGTTGTTTTGTTTTGTATATCATTCTTCTAATGACCACTGATATTTTCTTTGGATCAGGAGCGTCTGATCGCACACAGCTTGTGTGGAGACGGATTTAACGTGATTCCAACGATTCCTTTGAGATCCAGCTCATCTTCAGACACTCCAGGTGGAGTTGTGAAGCGGTAGCTCTGAAGGAGAGACGTGAAGAACAGGAAGAGCTCCATCCTGGCCAAACTCTCTCCCAGACAAACCCTGCGCCCTGAGAAAGAGAGAGGCTGTTGAACTAGCTATATAGGTAGGGACCATGGCTTTGAAAAACTGGTTAATAGAATATATTTTCTTCAGTGCCCTAACTGCGTTCACACCGAAGGTGGCGAGAATGTCAAAGTAGCTCTAATAAGAGGCAGCGGCGAGAAGCGTCGTGGTGCGTCTTCCCTGGTGTGGAGTGACGATGAGATTTGAAATCAAATCAACTCTATGGTAATTAGCTATGGCGCGGTTCGGAATGGAATGTAAAATTGGAATGTCCACCGCTTGAGAGCATAGGCCTATTTCACAAAATGGCGATCGAGACCGGAAGTAGGGAAAACTTTGTTCCGGTAGAAGCAAAGTGCAATGGCGGAGACTAAGAGTAACCAATCTTGCAGCGTACCTTTTTGTACTAATTCGAAAAAGAAACAGCCGTATTTGTCGTTTCATAGCTTCCCCAGCGATGAAACCATTAAGAGGCGTTGGATTTGGGCTATTCGGAGAGATGAGGGGGTGGAATTTACTGTGAGGAAGGGCAGCACCTTTGTGTGTGCTATGCACTTCACGGAGGATGAAGTTCGCATCCATCCACAGTCCGGCCGTAAATTTCTTACACCACAGGCTGTGCCTTCCACTACACTTGTTGTTAATATTGAGATAACGTTAGATGTATTATAAAGAATGATTTGCTGAATTCTGAATGCATTTACCTCAAGCTGATGTGGTTCCTCACGCTTTCTTAGCGACCTATAGCACCTGCCCCTAATTACCACTTTCCCTAAAACTCTGTTTGAGACTGAAGTGTCCAAACACACATAAACAGTTATTAACAACCAGTTTTAAATTCGCCTATTATGCCAGCTTATCTTAATATAATACATACCTTGATAATCAAAAATGAATTGCTCAAAAAAGAATTTATAACCCTTGTCCAATTTTGATCGCCTCACGTCTCCCTGAAAACAGTCAACAAAACGGACAACATCTGCGATTCGTATAGTTGGTAAGTTTATTAACGACTGAGAAAAAACGAGTTCACACTCCATTATGACAATAAATGAATGAATGAATGAGGCGCGACCGGAACAAAGTTTTCCCTACTTCCGGTCTCGATCGCCATTTTATGAAATAGGCCTATTCCAGAGAACACAGTCCTGTGAACTTTGGTTCCAACCACAGTTGTTCCCAACGGTTTGATTATTGATGTCGGCGGATTTCCTGTTATTTACAACAGTGGTCCTCAACCACCAGATCAATTGGTACCGGGCCGCACAAGAAATCATTAATTATTTCCGTTTTATTTATTATCTGAGTCTGAACTATCTTTTATTTTGAAAAATGACCGTATACTGTCGGTTACATCTCGGTCACTCAAATTTAATCCACAAGCAGCAAAATGAGTAAGAAACAGACGTCTTTGGAAAGTTTCTTTGCTAAGGGGAAAAGGCCCAGTGAAGGACCCACAGACTGCCAAGGAATGGATCTGCAACCCATTTGTCAACAAATCAGGTGAATCCACCATGGCTGTGCAAGAAGATCAACTGAGGAGATCGCAAATGACGGCAGCCTTTTAGGGGCCGTTCGCATATCGTGTCTTTTCTAGAGTTCGCACAAGTTCATTGTTTCCAATGGAGGTGTGTGGCTTGCAAGTGGTGTGACACGCTTGCGCCTTTGAGACGCATGCAGTTGAATAAATTCCGAGAGTGTACCGTGAGTCACGTTGAGAATTGATCGATCAGCTTCAGCTTGTATGGAATATACACATTTCGGTAGACTAATTATCTCAGAGAAACACAGAACACCCAAACAACTGCATTGCTTTGTAATTTTTTCCATAAATAAAACTTGTATCAGAGTGACAGCAATGTTTTGCCAGCTTGTCATCCTCTGAGAAAATGGTTGATGGTCGCCTACACCACACCCGCCTCCCCGCCCTTTTATTTTAGCAGGAATCTCTTTGACGGCAGTACAAAACAGTATTGCTGCTTCAGAATATTTTAGACATATGGACATATTGGATAAGTGGAGCAAAGCCACACACGCAACAACTTGATCTTCCATAGTTAAATGAATTTAATAAAAGGTGCGGGGTTTTTTTATGCGGGAATGTAAGTGATTTGCTGATATGCTGCAATGGCCCCTTTAAACACGAGATCAATGTAGCGAACTTTGATGCTCTCGCCACCTTCGGTGTGACCGCACAGGAAAGGCATCAGTGTTGACATTAGATATGTCCAAGCTTCATTCCAAAAGCTCAAAATTATTGTATTTGGAACAAAATTACTGTACATGAGTCAAACGTACAGAAAACATCTATTTATCTTGCCCATCAGTTTATTGACATAACCTTGCCAGTTATTGCCTTATTACCTCAGTAGCTTGGCATAGTGGGAAGGTCCAAACTCCCTCTCTGATTTGCTGTCATTGGCAGCATGTGTGTTGCCAGACGTTGACAATGGCACAAATTTGCAATACAGATTTAATGCTGTAATGGATCGCAACATAGCACTCATTGTCTTAAAAAACAGGGAATTCCCTGTTGAACACAAGCTAATTTCATGGCATCATTTAAAGTGTCATACAATGTTGAAATTATTGTACATTGTGGGTTTTTTTTCATTATGGATCACACATTATAAATTATTGTAGAGATTAATTATCATACACATGGCAACACTGTCAAAATGACTAAACAAGCCAATGAAATTAAAGAAGTAAACCCCTACCGGTTTACTGTTCACCGCCTCCTCAAATTGTCTATAGATTTACTATGGTAAAAGTGTAGTAGCCATGTGTTTGGCCCACTGACAGCACATACATTTGTATAACCACAATTTTTCTGCAAATCATTGTTAACTAGTGTTGCAAAATTTGGTCATTTTGTGGTTAGCCTGATTTATGGCAGTTAGAGGAGCTGAATTTGACTATAACAGTTATATAGTATATAAACTAGTATAATAGTTTTAACACTCAGCTAAAAATGTAAGTAGCTAAACATTTAATAGCACAACTGTTTCACAATACAATTTTTGACGAGCTGTAATGTTGGGCAAGTCATTCTGCCAGGATGGACCACTGAAGGTGAAAGTCTTTGCGACTGATGTTTTGTGATAGAACCACAAAGCAAACTTTGGTAGCAGAGTCCTGCTGGGCACATAAACCTGAAATATTGTGTGTTCTGGTAAAGGGGTGCAGAGCCAGTGGTTGTTTTGTAGGGGAATGACAGTGCCTCAAATTTGATCAAATTGGCAGACAGTTTAGATTAATGAATAAAGGTGTGACATGCACTCTTTTCGGTTCATTAAAGACTCTCGCTGCTGTATTCTAAATCAGCTGCAGTGGATTGATGGAAGAGAGCATTGCGATAGTCCAGCCTTGACAGAACACAAGCTTGGACAAACAGTTGAGCAGCATGTTCTGATACAAACGGCCTGATCTTCCTAATGTTATATAGAGCAAATATGCATGATTGGCCAGTTGCGGCAACGTGGTCTTTAAATTCAACTGGTCATAAATAATCTCACAGTCCAGGAAGGAGTTATGGTCAAGGTGCCTAGCTGTTTGGTGTTGTGGTTAAGCTTTGGGTTGGCCGGGGTTTACCAGCAGTTTGGTTTTGGAAAGATTGAGTTGAAGGTGGTGGTCCTTCATCCAGTAAGGCATATCTGTCATACATACTGATATCCGGGTGGCAATTGTCAAATCATCTGGCTAGATTTGGGTGTCATCAGCATAGCAATCGTAGCAATTTTTTTCAGAATGAGAGACCCAAGTGATTCCATGGAGAAGAGTAGAGGTCCAAGAACAGAGCCCTGAGGCACACTGGTCTGGGCAGAGCTAAAGTGGGTTCACTTTTGAATTGAGACTGGTTAATGTCCACAAATGTAGTTCTCTGCAATGTTTTTTTTTGTTTTTTTTGGTTCTAAGTTTTCCACAGAAATATAAACACATAAATAGATTTAAACCGCTTAACTAAATGTGCGCTATTGAGATGTGAATTGACTTTCGGTCAGCATAACAAAAACAGTTTTTGAAATAAATCATCTACCCTGCCTTTAAGTGAAGCTCCTGATCGTGTGATCAGGTTCTTATTGGGCCATGTTGCTGTTGACAGATTTGACAAAAAATACTGTAGTGTTTAATTGGCACAGAGTATTGTTGGCTCTTCAAATATGCAAGTACACATTGTTTTCATATTCACATTTCACTGTACCTGCAGAAAAGGGCATGAAAGCATCTCTCTTGACGAACTGACCCTTCTTATCAAGGAAGTGTTCTGGGTAAAAGCTGTTTGGTTTCTCCCATTCACTTTCATCCTTTAAAACAGACGTCAGTAGAGGAACAACAGTGGTTCCCTAGAAAAATGGAGAAAAGATGAAAACCCTGATGTACTGAACAATATTTAGATTTTCTATGACTTATATGCATTTGTTCTTCTGTCTGACCTTCTTGATGAAGTATCCATTGAAGGTAATGTCACTGGTAGTTCTATGGGGAAGACTCAACGGTACTATGTTGGCCAATCTCTGAATTTCATGAATCACAGCATCTGTATATGGTAATTTCTTCCTGTCTTCCACCACTGGCTGACGTCCACCAATCACTCTTTCAATCTCCTCTTGAACTCGATCTGCACACAAATGCAACATATTTGGTGCTTTGGTCTACAATGTATTCAACAATGTATTCAAAAAATTCTCATATAACTTTTTTTACCCTGTATATGAGGATATTTGGCCATGAGCATCAGACCCCACCGCAGAGTCGTTCCTGTGGTGTCAGTACCAGCGATAAACAGATTTGTCACTGTCATCATTAGATTCTCCTCGTGAAAGTATGAGTCCTTCTTTCCAGATTTCTGTCAAATGCAAATCCACAAAACACATATATTCCATCTTTTATACCAATTTAATAAGCTAAAATACTCAGTGACAATCATGCTATTCAGATCTTCTGCAAATTGCAAACTTAAATTTATGATTATTTCAGTAAAAGCTACCATTGCAAATTTGCATACCTCATCGCTCAGTTTGCGGATGAGAAAGGAGTCAACAAAGCCTCTGGGGTCGTTTGGATTCAGAGTCTCCAGAAGAGCAGTGATCAACTTTGTCATGTGCACTCTACTTTGGATAATATTTTTTACAATAATTCTTTTGTTTGTCAAAAAAGGACCCAACCAGGGAAATATATCGTAAAACTAGAAATGCACATTCAGAGACATAAGAAAGAGTGAGTGACAGATATTCTCCAGAAATGTTTTTCAAAAAAATCTTTGAACAGCCCACAGTATTAGTTGATAATACTCACCCACATGGAAATTGATCCGCCAACCCGAACATTTTCATTTGCTCTATCAACCATTTCTGTGAATCGAGGGTCTGTGTATTCAAATCTGCTGCCGTACACAATAGATGAGATGATGTTTGACACAGCGTAGTTCACAGGCTGTGTTGTGTCGAAGGGTTTCCCTGTCAAGAAAAAAAAAACAACAAACTGTCTCTCATTGGATCTTATAAACCGAGAGCAGATGTTAATTTATGTGTGTCTTATCTTGTACCTTTAAACTTATCAAATTCTCCTTTGAGATACTGAATTTCTTCAATGATTTTCTCTTCACTTCCTCTTTTGCCCATCCCAAAGTCCCGCAGGTTGCTGAGAGCGAAGCGTCGCATCTCTTTCCAGTTCTCTCCATTGGAAAAGAGGATTCCTGATCCACACAAAACCATCACTGTGAGTCTCAGCAACAACACCAGCAGGAAAGGATGACTCCATGAGTTATACATAAAAAAAAATTTTTTATGAGATAGTCAGCTTGCTAATAATCTTTAAAACAAAACACTTCCTAATTAAAAACATTTTCAAGCAGACAGCACCACAACATAAGACATTTTTAGATTTTTTCATTGATTATAGTGGCAAATCATAAATTCTGTCAGTAGTTATACCCATTTAGCATATTTCACTGGCCTGGAGAGGCCATGAGAAACTGAAAACTTGTGCTATATGTTTGTTTTGCAAACTTGGTTTGAGGTAGAAAAAAAAGTCTTACCATGTTCGTCATTCATTATCCTAAAACCAGGTCCAATTTCTCGATCACCAAACTCTTCTGCATAGTTCACAAGCGCCTCTTTGACCGTTTTGTATCCAACTAGGACTACTGCTTTTTCAGGTCCCAAAAACACTTGGAATACATTTCCATAGGTTTTGGAAAGCTAGAGGACACAGTGGGGGATATTTACAAAAAAAATTAAAATGGTACACTACCATTCATTTTATTTGATTGAGTTCTCACCTCAAAAAAAGTGTCGAAGGGTCTTGTGAGGTCAAGGGTCAGCAGGTTTCCCACCAGCAGCAGTGGTTTGGGTCCCGGTGGTTCTTTTCCTTCATTCTGAGATCTGGATCCTGATGAAACTAAATACAAAACCAGAAACAACAGCAAAGCACCCAGCAATGTACCTGTGCTAGCAAACTCCAGAAGTGATTCGACAACAGCCATTTTCTTTCTGAGCTTCTGAAGTGATGCACGCAATACGGTTATAGCTGATATGTGAAGGACGGACCTTGTTCGATCAAAAAAAAAAAAAGAAATAATCCAAGCAAATATATAGTTGGGACAGTGTCATTGGCATGTGTATGACATCCTGTAGTAAATCATTAACTTCTACAGCCTGTTAAAACAACAGTAAACTTGTTGAAAGTAATAGAAGCACAAATGTTGTTTTAAACTAATTTTCCACCGATATTAATGTATTTACATGATTAAGACATGCCATTTAGTTTTTTTTATATATGAACTTTATTGATATTACCTACTTTTCTTAACAGACAACAAACAAGCTGCCCTTAGCTGACACACAAAGATACTGTGACTTATCTATTTTCAAACCAGATAAACCTGCAATATATTATACTACCCTTTTGTGTTTTTATAAAACACCAATCTTGTTATCTTGAAAGTTATGAGGTTAGGTTATAATTACAAATATTAGGTTATAAATCTGATTCATTTTCCCAAAATATGTCATTTAACATTTTGCAGAAATGCTATGAGACATGAACTAACATTTGCTTCCTACAGAATAGTTGCATTCTGTATAAAAATATATATATGAAAAATGAGCTATAAAGAGACATAAAGAGATTGCAAGTTGTAAACTTGGAACTTTAATAGCGGTGAGTAATGATCAGGGCTGCATTTCCCGATAACGTTGTCTCTTAGGCTACCAAGACTCAATTAGTACATCTTAACTAAAGGTATACCATTTCTAGGCCTATTTCCTGAAGTATACCTTGAAGAGGTTGCTTAAGTTATGCCTTGCGTATGATGTTGCGAACTGCTGTCCCTGGATATTTATAAGATATTTAGCAATGAGCTCAGCATCTGTTAAGCAAAAAATACTCAACAATCATCTCCCTATTCTGGAGTCTCGACCCATCATTAGTGAAATATGACTCCCTCCTTGCTGCTTTTAAATTCGTCCCATAGTGGGTTTTAATGTTGTGTGAATTAATTCATTCATTAATTTTCCTTCGGCTTAGTCTCTATTTCAGAGGTCGCCACAGCGGAATGAACCGCCAACTATTCCAGCATATGTTTTACGCAGTGGATGCCCTTCCAGCCACAACCCAGTACTGGGAAACATCCATACACACTTATTCACACACACTCATACACTACGGCCAATTTAGTTAATTTACTTCACCTATAGCGCATGTCTTTGGACTATGGGGGAAACCGGAGCACCAGGAGGAAATCTACGAGAACACAGGGAGAACATGCAAACTCCACACAGAAATGCCAACTGGCCCAGCCGGGACTCGAACCAGCGACCTTCTTGCTGTGAGGCGACAGTGCTAACCACTGAACCAACATGCCACCCTTGTGTGAATTCAATTTGATTAAATGCTTGTATTTAATGTAAGTTTACAAATGTAAACA
This sequence comes from Danio jaintianensis, assembly GCA_903798115.1. Taxonomy (NCBI): domain Eukaryota; kingdom Metazoa; phylum Chordata; class Actinopteri; order Cypriniformes; family Danionidae; genus Danio; species Danio jaintianensis. Next base: position 1,522,069 of record CAIGQV010019355.1, read on the forward strand.
TATGTTTATTTTGAAGGAGGACAAGAAACGTTTATGGAAAATGTGCATAACACTGTAAAATATGTGTTTATGGCCACAAGATTTGCATTGGACTGACAGACATCACACTAAAAGCAACATGCGAAAAACATACTGCATATAGCGGGGAAATTGTTTATGTTTAATATTGAATAATTGAAATATTAATATTAAATAATTAAACGCTGGGGCGACGCGGTGGCGCAGTGGGTAGCACAATCGCCTCACAGCAAGAAGGTCGCTAGTTCGAGCCTCGGCTGGGTCAGTTGGCGTTTCTGTGTGGAGTTTGCATGTTCTCCCCGTGTTCGCGTGGGTTTCCTCCGGGTGCTCCGGTTTCCCCCACAAGTCCAAAGACATGCGGTACAGGTGAATTGGGCAAGCTAAATTGTCCGTAGTGTATGTGTGTGAATGAGTGTGTATGGATGTTTCCCAGTGATGGGTTGTGGCTGGAAGGGCATCCGCTGCGTAAAACATATGCTGGATAAGTTGGCGGTTCATTCCGCTGTGGCGACCCCAGAATAATAAAGGGACTAAGCCGAAAAGAAAATGAATGAATGAATTAAACGCTGCGTGGATGGTAGACCAGATGGTGAGTGTTTGGCTGATGATTGACTTTATTGGAGACTAATCTGGTCTGGTGAGCATGAACAGGCAAAGTCAATTTAAGGCAAGTCTGAAACCTGTAGCTTGAAAAGCATAACGGCTAATGCCATGGTCACACTAGATTTTGAGCTTGCGAAATTCTGTTGTATGGTGCTGCAAAAAGTGGCGAATTAGACAAAAAAAAAAAGTGAGCGATTGCTACATATTTAAAATTTCTGCACAGAGAAGTCATGTTTTGATCTTCTATTGGTCTCATATGCAGTCACTTGATGTGATTTTGCAGGTCAGAGTTCACCAAGCTTGAACTTTGCAATGCAGCGAACTGCGAAACTTGTCGCACAAGCTTGCGTTTTTGCTCTGCCACGTTTGTGTGGCGTGTGTATGTTATTGCACTAGATTATTGGTTCATATTCGTTATCTGGAGGGTATTTTATTTTGAAAGACGATCTAAAGGAAATGGACAATATGAACAATATTTTATTAATTTCCTTTTCTTTTAATATTTTTCGTTATTCATGTTTCATTGTTTAAAGTTTTGATGGTGTTCTCTTTACGTCCATATGAAAAATAATATAAGTATTTATAAGTAAATATTATCACGTAGGCGCTGACAGACAGGTACGTTTTACAGCTCCTCTTATAAATACCCATATTATTAAATAAATATGGATGTTTAGATTATTCAATGTTTTAAATAAGGTTAAATATTGTATCATTATTGTGAGGGAAAAATTTTTTGATCAGATTTGAGTGTAGAACGTGACAAGTTAAGCTTAATGAGCACAATGGTTAATCCAAATTAAATTCTGTATTTGTCTATTTTATTATTTTGTTAATTGTTTTCGTTACATATATAAATTGTATCTTACATGTAAAATGTTGATTTAGGGATTCATTTAAATAGGTTTGACATTCTATATTTGGTTTTGAGCAGGTTTATGTAGCATTTCTGTATTTTCCTTTAAAAATGAGAACAAATGAGTTTAAAAATTGTGTACTGATCAACAGACATTGCAGTGCTGTGAAGGTTTATTTGCCTGATGTCTGTTGCATATGCTTTTTGATACAGGTATGTTACAAATCACAATTTAATTTACGTATTGTTTTTATTCATTTTCAACATGGTTATTGTGCCCATGCGCTCACTTTGTGAGATGGCGTCTGACAGACAGACATTGCAGTGCTGTGAAGGTTTATTGGCCTGATGTCTGTTGCATATGCTTTTTGATACAGAGGGAGTGATACGAGAAATAAATTCCAGTTCAACTACTTTACTGTATGGATTCTTTTCTTATTACCATCAACCAACACAACGCAGAAGGACATCCATTACATTTGCATGGCAAAAAGTTCAGTGTGACCGTGGCTTAATACTAACACTAGAGACTAAAAGCTGCTTTGTGATTGGCTAAGACATTTCATGTGACCAACTTAGCGTTCCGGGTTTTTCAATGATAATACAGGCCTTTTCATCTCCCTAGAGTAAGAAAATCTCTGCAATAGGTGAGCTGGAGGCATGGTGAGTGAGGTGGCTGCGGTGACTGCCTGACAATAAAGCAGTTTTTTTGAGAATTAAGCCCTATTCAGACTACTTGATTTTTAGTTGTAGGTTACGACAGTCAGATTATGCGATTTTTAGATCAATGTCTAGATAAATTCTTGAAGTGTTGTGGGTACCAAATATGCCAGACTACACTTTGATTTACTATCAATCACATGTGTATGTGTTTTCTGAACGTAGACAGTAGATAAGTAGATTCATTCTGTGCAAGCAAGAGGTGCGTATGGAGCTGCAGAAGCAGTTTCCCTGCAACGGCTCTAAAGAAAGCAAGTAGACAGCATGTTACCTTCAAAGATACATTCATATACATTTATCAGGACTGCATTTCGAATGAGAACATAATGTAATTCCAGTACTTACTCACCAGGTTGCAGAAGTGTCTTGGTGGAGGAAGAGTACTGTTGCATAGTTCACAAAGCTTTCATCTCAGCTTTCTCTCACATGTGATGGAACCCATCGTGGACAATGGGGAAAAAAATTAAACATGCTAGACTTTTCTGCAATCTTGCGTCCCAACTCATTTGTCATTTATAAATCCCCACAACATCCTACATATCAAGCAAATCGTGCTGAAATTGTGGAAAAATTGTGTAATCTGAGTTTATATCTGATTATTCTAATTCATTATAAACTAAATATAGTTTGCAGAAAACTATAAAACATCAAGGTGTCCACCTAATTTTGATCTTTGGCCACATTTTAGCAGTACATCATTTTTAAATAAAAACAGAATATTGTTCTAGTGGTATCCTTAAATCGTGTAATGCAGTATGTCTGTTTATAAATGCACAAGAACTTCTTTATTTGAAATTGTACCAAGACCACAATACAGAATAGTAAAAAACAAAAATCACATTAAGCATTGAAAGGACACATCTTTTAACAGAATTGATTGTCACCCACGTGTAGATTGTTTAAAGAAATGCACACGAGATCAAAATAAGAAAAAAAAAATTATACTTCTTAATATAGTCTTTACTGTTAACAGTGTTATACAAAATAACCAAGGCGCTTGAACAAAATATCTTTATTTTGTGGAAAACTGATCAAAATTACAGAACAGCAATGACTGCAGCACAAGGATAGATTACATCTACAATTTCTAAAGGTTACAGTAGTCAAAAATGAGCAGGGAGGGTTAAAGCCTTTGCTTTGAATGACTAGCCAGTACCAACTATTAGTTTCTCTCACGGCTCTGCTGTGATCTTGATCAGCACTTTTTCAGTCTCTTCACAGTTCAGTGAATGTAGTGGATTAACTTCGTCACCAAGGATTTTCCACAGATTTTCAAACAGGTTTAGATCAGGACCCTGGGCTGCCATTTTAACATTTTTAGCATCAAGCAACTGCTTTACCTGTTTTGCTTTGTGACGGGTTTATTGTCCTGTATGAAAATCGCTGGCTAATTAGGTGAAGGAACTGCATGTTGAGTTGGCAAACAATTACAAACCAATTGCCAATTGAGATTTTCTGCATTATCCTGCCATCTTGTTCATTTGTCTTTCGTGGACAACAGGCCTTTTTGAAGGACATTATTGAGTTGCTTACATTGTAAATATGCAAAAATGCAGGTTTTTACTTATTGGAGCTTTATAATACAAAAGGTCATGTGGTTGGTTCCACACTTTGGTCATTATTTACAAGTGCTGAAATCACCCAACTCATACTGGAATACGCTGAGAAGTTTTGTTTTTGTGTTTTCTTCTGTCAGCTGCTGATATTTTCTTGGATCAGGAGCGTCTGATAGCACACAGCTTGTGTGGAGACGGATTCAACGTGATTCCAACGATTCCTTTGAGATCCAGCTCATCTTCAGACACTCCAGGTGGAGTTGTGAAGCGGTAGCTCTGAAGGAGAGATGTGAAGAACAGGAAGAGCTCCATCCTGGCCAAACTCTCTCCCAGACAAACCCTGCGCCCTGAGAAAGAGAGAGGCTGTTGTTGAAATATCTAGGCTCCATGTGGCTTAGAAACCATATAAATTGTTTTAACTTGAACCTAAGCGAAATCGGAGTATTTTTGCAGGTTCAGAATACACAATGCTTTTCTATGTTACAATAGTCACCCTCAGATTATGAAAATTAGATTTCTGAATCATTGGCATGTGAAGGACAAGATCGGATTACATTGTTTCTTATTTGCATCTTTTGCGCTTGTACCCAGCCATGTTGACCAATCAGAAAGGAGAAAACAGCGTGCACATTGACGTCATGAGGCAAAAACTCCGGTTGTAGTGTCCACACGACCACTCTGTACCTGGAGTTTTAGAAAATCTTTACCCTGGCTGGAGTTTTAGAAAATCTTTACCCTGGCTGGAGTTTTATTAGAAAGTTTTGGTTTCAGGTACCGGACAGTGCGTTTTCATGTGGACAAACAGCAAAACTGCGTAGAAAAGCTGAAAGATTACTTTACATGTCTCTGAGGCTCAGCGCATGCACACAAAAGCATGAGCTCTCTTTCGTGCTATTGGTCAATATCACAGATGTGACAGAACCCATTGTGGAGGTTAGAAATAAATGCCATTGTTTGTTTTCAACTATGACACATTAGACAAGATAAAATGTAGGAATGTCCAGATCTGATCACGTGATCGGAAATCGAGCTCGATCATGTGGTTTCAGACTCTATCGGAATCGGACGTTACCTCCCGATCAGGACTTGATATATACATGTACAGTCGTGGCCAAAAGTTTTGAGAATGACACAAATATTAGATTTCACAAAGTTTGCTGCTAAACTGCTTTTAGATCTTTGTTTCAGTTGTTTCTGTGATGTACTGAAGTATAATTACAAGCACTTCATACGTTTCAAAGGCTTTTATCCACAATTACATGACATTTATGCAAAGAGTCAGTATTTGCAGTGTCTGCCCTTCTTTTTCAGGACCTCTGCAATTCGACTGGGCATGCTCTCAATCAACGTCTGGGCCAAATCCTGACTGATAGCAACCCATTCTTTCCTAATCACTTCTTGGAGTTTGTCAGAATTAGTGGGTTTTTGTTTGTCCACCCGCCTCTTGAGGATTGACCACAATTTCTCAATGGGATTAAGCTCTAGGGAGTTTCCAGGCCATGGACCCAAAATTTCAGTTTTAGTCCCCGAGCCACTTAGATATCACTTTTGCCTTATGGCACGGTGCTCCATCGTGCTGGAAAATGCATTGTTCTTCACCAAACTGTTGTTGGATTGTTGGAGGAAGTTGTTGTTGGAGGGTGTTTTGGGACCATTCTTTATTCATGGCTGTGTTTTTGGGCAAAATTGTGAGTGAGCCCACACCCTTGGATGAGAAGCAACCCCACACATGAATGGTCTCAGGATGCTTTACTGTTGGCATGACACAAAACTGATGGTAGCGCTCACCTTTTCTTCTCCGGACAAGCCTTTTTCCAGATTCCCCAAACAATCGGAAAGGGGCTTGATCGGAGAATATGACTTTGCCCCAGTCCTCAGCAGTCCATTCGCCATACTTTTTGCAGAAGATCAATCTGTCCCTGATGTTTTTTTTTTTGGAGAGAAGTGGCTTCTTTGCTGCCCTTCTTGACACCAGGCCATCTTCCAAAAGTCTTCGCCTCACTGTGCGTGCAGATGCGCTCACACCTGCCTGCTGCCATTCCTGAGCAAGCTCTGCACTGGTGGCACTCCTATCCTGCAGCTAAATCCTCTTTAGGAGACAATCCTGGCGCTTGCTGGACTTTCTTGGACGCCCTGAAGCCTTCTTAACAAGAATTTAACCTCTTTCCTTGAAGTTCTTGATGATCCTATAAATTGTTAATTTAGGTGCAATCTTAGTAGCCACAATATCCTTGCATGTGAAGCCATTTTTATGCAACGCAATGATGGCTGCACGCGTTTCTTTGCAGGTCACCATGGTTAACAATGGAAGAACAATGATT
>CAIGQV010019355.1:1528152-1551133 GCA_903798115.1 Danio jaintianensis
AATGGAAGAACAATGATTTCAAGCATCACCCTCCTTTTAACATGTCACGTCTGCCATTCTAACCCAATCAGCCTGACATAATTATCTCCGGCCTTGTGCTCGTCAACATTCTCACCTGAGTTAACAAGACGATTACTGAAATGATCTCAGCAGGTCCTTTAATGAAAGCAATGAAATGCAGTGGAAAGTTTTTTTTTTCAGGATTAGGTTAATTTTCATGGCAAAGAAGGACTATGCAATTCATCTGATCACTCTTCATAACATTCTGGAGTATATGCAAATTGCTATTATAAAACCTTAAGCAGCAACTTTTCCAATATTTATGTAATTCTCATGTAATTCCCAACTTTTGGCCAGAGGTCATTTGTTAAACCCATTTGATTAGAACAAAACAAGGCTTTCTTAAGGTTTCTTAACTTGTCCGCAGTTGCTTCTTTAAGCAGTTAATGCTATTTGTACTTTCTTCACTTCTTATTGTTTTATTTTGCATTTTATGTACAGCACTTTGGTCAGCCCAAAAGTGCTCTATGAATTCAACAAACTTAAACTACTTACTACAATTGTATAACTAATTTAATATATAAAATATAATTTATATGAATAAAAATATCATTCACAAGCATAAATGTCCACCCCATTTTGAAAATGAATATTTTTATACATTTCTCAGTGAATATAGGTCATACATTTGTGGTGCATTTGAACAAAACAGATTTATTAAACGGATATATTTATTAAAATAATATTGAAGTCACTGAACAGCTTAAGAAATAGAATACATTTAAATTCAAGCAAAATATTGCAAAAAAAACTACAGAATTTCAACAATTTTATATATTTTCTGTTTATGATGTTTTGCTCATTTTTCCCTAACATATACATTTGGGCTACTTATTTTTGGACCATTATAGTAAGATTATAGTTTTTAGATTATAGACCATTATAGTTTTGTGAGGAACATACATACATACATAAATGTATGTAGGTAGTTATGTATACATGCATGTAGGCATGTATGTATGTATGTATGTATGCATGTATGTATGTAGGTAGTTATTTATTCATGTATGTAGGTATGTATATAGGTAGTTATGTATGCATGTATGTATGTATGTATGTATGTAGGTATTCAGGTATGTAGGTAGGTATGCAGGCAGGCATTTTAATGTATTATTTAGTATTATCATCATTAAACAACAACAAAAATAATAATAAATTATAAACCATAATCACTATATTGCACTAAAAACCATTACCACTTCTATAACAATTAATAATAATATTTGTGATTTTATTATTCAAATTAATATTACACAAAAATATTAAACAAAAATAAGAAATATGTATAATGCATAGTTGTGATGATAATAATAATAATAATAATAATAATAATAATAATAATACTTATATATAGTTCAAGATCAATTTATTTACATAGCACCTTTACAACAGCCACCAGACTTTCCAAAGTGCTTTACATCAGGATAGGTTCAAAATAAATATCCAAGAAAATTAAATCCAAAATTTAAACACAATCAACGCTGCGATATTAGTAGGCTACAGAAAATAAGCAGGGATTTAAAAAAAATGGACCGGTTCTATTCTCTAAAGGTTCTAACTATTAACAAGCGCTGTTTATCATACTCATTACTTTGATCACAATGAAAACCCATCATATTGATAGAGCATTTTATACACAACAATGTGACATTCTGGCTTTTATTCATGACATGGAAACAAATTTCTATGCAAATCATTCATAAAGACTGATGAATAATTTACAGACACTTCAGCGGAGATGCAGTAAAATCTCAATAAACCCTCAGCGAGGTCTCAATGCCTGTGACCGAGCACAGAGAGCTTTTATCATGAGAGATGATGATTCTCTCCATTAGAGACACAGCTCCGGAAACACGGCTCAGAATGGCTGGAAAAAATAAAGGCTCGAGCAGGAGCCACAGACATGAACTCTACATGGTTTGAGGGCATTTGTTGATCGAGCACTAATGGGCTGATTCCTCCAGCTAGATTCAGATGCACTTTCCACTTCTGCAGAAAATGGGTTATTTTGTCCTCCGATGTTCAGAAAAAGAACATTTCCTTCAAGACACTTGAACGGTAATCATCATAAAAGGACACGTAAATGGCCGACTAGCACAAAACCTGACTACTTGCAGTATTTCATAGGAAGATAAAAAAAATAAGGGAGTGATTTTACATTAGAAAAACTATACTAAAGATGTACTGTTTTTGTTTTAGAAATATTTTCTCAAATCTCATTATTGTTATGGGAAAAAAAAAAAGTCAAAACTGATGCAAATAAAATTGACTAAGCTATTATTAATTTAGAATTTTATTTATATATATATATATATATATATATATATATATATATATATATGTGTGTGTGTGTGTGTGTATGTATATAAACTAAATAATATAATATGATATATTTAATACATATTATTTTGGATAGATGCCATTTCATTTATAGTTATATTTATTAATAAAACAACAACAACAACAACAACAACAACAATTAAAAAAAAATTACAAAATAAATAAAAAATAACATTACAATAATAATAATAAAAATAATAATAATAATACATTTATTATATTATATTATTTATAGCTATATTTATACAAATAATAATAATAATAATAATAATAAGTATTTATTATATGAGCAATATCACACGAGTAGCAGTGCGATTATGGCTGTATATCAGCACTGGTGGGAGGCATGCGTTGTGCCCTTAGTGTCCCACCAGTGCTGACATACAGCCATATCGCACTGCTACGTGTGTGATATTGCGTTTATACAACAGTTCGACGGCATAATAGTGTATATAAAAAAAGAAAATCAAACACTGAGAGTCTAAAAACCCTTTGAATGGCGGAAGAAAGTAGTTCCTAATACATTCACATCTGCAGCTGACGTCAGAACAGCAGAAGCCGTCACTAATTCACCAACGTCACTTTAGAGCTAGTATTTGAAGGATTCTCTAGCGTAATTTCTAAAGTGATGACAAAACAGGTGATTTTGCTAACATTTTAAGACTATAACACCAAACGTGACATGAAATGCCATCCGTCTACAGAGATATCTCCCTACATTATTACAGTCTACAGTATCTCTCTGTTGCAATCGGGATATCATAATAATTAACCCCGAAAAAAGCGATCTAGCAATCACTACCAGATTGCTCGTGTTTGTGATAAGGAAAAACGCTAAACACATGCGGGCATTTCTTCTTTCTTTCTGCCAACACAACACACATTACTGATATGCGAGTCCCATCTCACACTCAGTACACTACAATTATATGGTATAAATACAGCACTACAACATATAAAAGAGAGAGATCGACTTAGAATATCACTTACCAGTTTATTAATGATTTGATCAGCTGTAGTTAGAAATTACGCTGTTTTAATCTTCTAAGGGCTTATTATGTGGTCCTGTCGCCATCTTGTGGCTAGACAACGTCAACCGCCTTTGGTCTACTCAGTATGACAGGCTAATGGCCGCCAACACGCTGTCTCTCAGAAATTAAAAATATTTAAAAATAGGCACTATCCTTAGAAATAAACTGCATAGTTGCAATCTAAACAACTACATTCTCAACTAAAAAAAGCCTCAAAAGTACATTATGTTGCCCAACAGCAGTAATATTTGTCAAACTGTAGAGTGTCCTCAACTTGTTGCTGTATGTGGGCGGAGTAACACACAAGGGTGAAGGGTGAAGAGGCGGGTCGAGTACTGTTACTGGCAGAATATTGCACGGCTATCAGCCAATCAGATTCAAGAACCAGACAGAACTGTTGTATAAATTATATTATGTTATTTATAGTTATATTTATATATAAATAATAACAACAACAACAACAACAACAACAACACAAAATAAATAAAAAAATTAAATTATAATTATAATAATAATAATAATAATAATAATAATAATAAGTATTATATTATATATTATATGCAACATAAAATGTTTTAGTTTTAATTATATTAACCCTAATGCAAATACAATTTTCAAATAATAATAATAATAATAATAATAATAATAATAATAAAAAAGAAAAAAAATTCTAAACAATTATAATACATATTTATATAGTTTGATGTATTTTTTACTTCATGTTTAAGTGAAATAGCCTGTTTCTTTGTGTTATTCATCCACACATCGACTGAAACTGTTCAGCATGCAGGTACTGTACATAGACAGGTCTTGGTGCACAGGAAGATGGTGATAGTGACAATATAAGCTGGCAAGAAAATTGCAGCTCACCTGCAGAGGAAGTGGCTCATCATCGTGACTGAAAGGATGCTCAAACACAATGGCTGCCAAGATCTTGCCTGACTCTGGATCAGTTTTCACAAACTCCTCAAACTGCTCCTCCGTCTCAAAGCCACGAACTAGAAAAAAAACAAAACAAGATGAAGACACAGTATTAGAGACACATACTGTACAACAAGAACACACTCAAACTAATGTTAATGATATAGTAAATAATGTTCATGAGACCACAATGCATTTTTAGTGTGAACTGTGCATCATGACAGCAAAAAAACAAACATGTTTTTCAGACAAATGTAAATAAGCAATCAATTCAATGCACAGAAAGTTTGAGGGTTACTTCAATCAATGAAAAATGTGATCATGTGACCTGTGTGGACACTGGCTCACCGTTTGACCTTTAAAATAATTGATTTTAGGATTAGTCAGCCTACTGTAAGCATATGCTAACGATATCACCATCGGGAAAATAATGTTAAAAGCCAGAGTTAATGAGACTCTAAGGCAAAGCTGGGGATTCAGCCAAGACAAGACTGGGATTCGCCAACTAAATCCAATTAAACACACAGAATTGCGGGCGCATTTTATTCCATGCCATTATTTTATTATTTAAAACATTTAAAATAATAAAGTCAACAGATTTCCTTACTAACTAATATCATCAGCATAGCAGTAAAAGCTAACTCCATGTTTTTAAAATCACATTAACAAGCAGCAACATATATATTGAAAACAGGAGCGGGCCTAAGACTGAGCCTTGTGGCACACCATACTATTCTAATGTTAATCTAGGTGACTCTCTATCTTTAAATAAATAATAGCATTGTTCAGACAGGTAGGGTTTAAAACTTAACCTAATCTTAATGCTTGACCTGGAATCCCAGAATAATTATGTAGCCGATCTATGAACCTGTCACATATTGAGCCCTATCATACACCCGGCACAAAAAGGTGCAAGACGTGCAATAGACCAGCTGAAAGCAGGTCTAAAGTCCAGCGCAGAGCGCGTTAGTTGTGCGCCTCGCTTACACATTGCTTAATACACACAGGATGTACAGCAGTTCAGAAATATTTTAACAAATGAAAAAAATATAAGAATTAAAATATTACAAAAAAATATTATTTTCTACATAAATATAAAAACCACTACCTCCATGGCTTATTCATCTCTGGGGGCTTTTTCAGTTTATTCATGACAACCATATGGGGTATAGCATGTGTACAGTCGTGGCCAAAAGTTTTGAGAATTACATAAATATTGGAAATTGGAAAAGTTGCTGCTTAAGTTTTTATAATAGCAATTTGCATATACTCCAAAATGTTATGAAGAGTGATCAGATGAATTGCATAGTCCTTCTTTGCCATGAAAATTTACTTAATCCTGAAAAAACAACAACTTTCCACTGCATTTCATTGCTGTCATTAAAGGACCTGCTGAGATCATTTCAGTAATCGTCTTGTTAACTCAGGTGAGAATGTTGACGAGCACAAGGCTGGAGATCATTATGTCAGGCTGATTGGGTGAGAATGGCAGACTTGACATGTTAAAAGGAGGGTGATGCTATAAATCATTGTTCTTCCATTGTTAGCCATGGTGACCTGCAAAGAAACGCCTGCAGCCATCATTGCGTTGCATAAAAATGGCTTCACATGCAAGGATATTGTGGCTACTAAGATTGCACCTAAATCAACAATTTATAGGATCATCAAGAACTTCGAGGAAAGAGGTTCAATTCTTGTTAAGAAGGCTTCAGGGAGTCCAAGAAAGTCCAGAAAGCGCCAGGATCGTCTCCTAAAGAGGATTCAGCTGCGGGATCGGAGTGCCACTAGTGCAGAGCTTGCTCATGAATAGCAGCAGGCAGGTATGAGCGCATCTGCACGCACAGTGAGGCGAAGACTTTTGGAAGATGGCCTGGTGTCAAGAAGGGCAGCAAAGAAGCCACTTCTCTCCAAAAAAAAACATCAGGGACAGATTAATCTTCTGCAAAAAGTATGGCGAATGGACTGCTGAGGACTGGGGCAAAGTCATATTCTCCGATGAAGCCCCCTTCCAATTGTTTGGGACATCTGGAAAAAGGCTTGTCCGGAGAAGAAAAGGTGAGCGCTACCATCAGTCCTGTGTCACGCCAACAGTAAAGCATCCTGAGACCATTCATGTGTGGGGTTGCTTCTCATCCAAGGCAGTGGGCTCACTCACAATTTTGCCCAAAAACACAGCCATGAATAAAGAATGGTACCAAAACACCCTCCAACAGCAACTTCTTCCAACAATCCAACAACAGTTTGGTGAAGTACAATGCTTTTTCCAGCACGATGGAGCACCGTGCCATAAGGCAAAAGTGATATCCAACTGGCTCGGGGACCAAAACGTTGAAATTTTGGGTTCATGGCCTGGAAACTCCCCAGATCTTAATCCCATTGAGAACTTGTAGTCAATCCTCAAGAGGTGGGTGGAAAAACAAAAACCCACTAATTCTGACAAACTCCAAGAAGTGATTAGGAAAGAATGGGTTGCTATCAGTCAGAATTTGGTTGAGAGCATGCCCAGTCGAATTGCAAAGGTCCTGAAAAAAGCATAAAAATTTTTTTGCATAAATGTCATGTAATTGTCGATAAAAGCCTTTGAAACGTATGAAGTGCTTGTAATTATACTTCAGTACATCACAGAAACAACTGAAACAAAGATCTAAAAGCAGTTTAGCAGCAAACTTTGTGAAAACTAATATTTGTGTCATTCTCAAAACTTTTGGCCACGACTGTATTTGGATATAACTCTGTTTTTTTGACCACACTTCGTTATTATTGTTCATTTATTGAAATTAGAACTGAATTTAGAAATAGTTTTGAAACAAATCTTTGCGCTTAACAAACAAAAATAATTATGCAGGCTAATGGATGTCTGTGCGTACAACACCGTTTCCTTAAAGAGAGAAAGTGAAAGTAAAGGCCTATTGGAGGAGGCTCATTCTTCATCCTCAAGATGCAGATGGTCTGTTTAACTGTTTTCTGCCAGTGAAGCGTTCAGTTTTTCCACTTACAAAGTCTGCCATGTAAATAGCAAATGCGCCATGGCACGACGCAACTGACTCTTAAAGGGAATGAGAGAGGAGACTCTGATTGGTTTATTCTCAAAATACACACCCATAAATCATTAAAGAGAATAAGCTCAACCCTGCTAGACCATGCGCTGCAACGCAGAGCAGATTTTTTCATCATTAAAAGAGCAAAAGTGGATTCGGATACGCCCTTAATGCTTTTGCGCCATGCGCTCTGGACTTTGCGCCTAGATCGTTAAAATAAAGCCCTTTGTGTCAAATGCAACACTAAGATCAACTAAACACACACCAAACTGCAGTTACATTATATGTCATTCGATTATTTTTGGAAAAAAAAAAAACCATTTTTATATGTGTATTTAGGGACATTTTGTTTTGAAATATTAAACTTAAAAGACTCCTTTTATTTCTTTTATTTGCATGAAACATCTATTTTATACATTATTTGTAACTTCAGTTTGGAAAAAAATATAATACGTGTCTGTACGTTCTGGTCAACTCTGTTACATCAGTTATAAAAAGATGTAACAGTTTTTAAAGCATTGATAAAAGAAGCATGTGACTTGCTCCAACGCCCCATTCAACGCCCCACGTCAGCGTCAACAGATCCCATTCACTTTGAATGACAACTTCAGACACCCCCTTCGCCAAGCATTGACGCTGAAGCCCCATGTAAATTGGGTGTAAGTGATGTCAATTCCTCTGGTGGAAAACTCGAACGCATTGAAGCATATCATTATTCTTCTTCATTTAATTTGTACAAAATATTTAAGATACACCAATAGTAGATTAATTATGTCAACTCTGTTACTGTGATATTTCAGTGAATTCACCTTTTAAAAACAACAACATGACAAAAATGCATAAAATTCTGTTTTAGACATGCCATGTTGTATCTGTTTTGAGGTTAGCATCTTGAGCTAAAGCACAAAATGGTGGAAAATGTCAACTCTGTTACTTGTGTAAAAAGCTTAAACAACAATTAGTTAAAAAAATATATATAATTATAATAAATATAATTTCCCTTTCATGTTTAAGCATTTTGCATTATTTTACATTAATACTAGATCAGCTTGGCAGTATCTTTCACGCTGTATAATTGAAAGAGCAAAATGAGAATTTAAAAATTAAACTGGTTTGAAAAGCCTGAGGGTGAATGACCTGACCGTTTTCATTTCTGGGTCAAATGTTCGTCTAGCATGTAACTGAATAACCTCACGTAATTGTGCAGCATTTGTCTCCATAAAACAGGAGTTGTTGGTCGAGCCGGTTAAACGGGTTCAGAGAGGATAGCAAGCATCTGTCCTGGTCTGATCTCCTGTATATGGAGAATCAGAAAAAGAAAGGAAAAAGAAAAAAAAAAAAAAAAAAAACCACACACACACACACACACGCACACACACGCGGACACACACGCGGACACACACGCGGACACACGCGGACACTCACGCGCACGCACACACACACAAACAGGAAGCATCTGAGCCAATGTAAACACAGCAGAGAGCAAAGTTGATACTCCGTTTACTCCTGAAATGCGTTTTCGCCACTCTGATCTAGTGGATGATGCTAAAAACAAGTGTAAATAGAATTGAAAGTATTTTGAACGCATTTCACACTCAACTTTCAGCTGTTGAGAATGTTAAGAACTTATTAGATCAGACTGCTTTCAGAGTAAATGCTTAAGAGGTCAAATGTGTTCAAACAGTAGCTGTATTGGGTGGAAATGCAAAATTTTGAATAAAAATTCCTCAATTTTCAAAAACGTTTTTACGTTCGTTTGAGGTGGTTTTAGACTTGTGTGGAAAAGGTTTATGCGAATATTGGGAGACTGAAATGAATTTTCGTTAGTATACTCGTCAAACATTTTCATGAATGGATATAACGTAAAAATTACAATCAATTTTAGAAATCCCTTAATTTGTAAAAACATTAAGCTCGCTCGAGGTGGTTTTAGACTTGTGTGGAAAAAGGTTTATGCAAATACTGGGAGAAGAAAATAAATTTTTGTTAGTATATTCGTCATTTTCGTGAATAGATAAAACATCAAAAATTACAAATCAATTTTACAAATGCCTTAAATTTGTAAAAAAAATTAAATAAATAACGCCCGTTTGAGAGTTTTAGACTTGTGTGAAAAAGGTTTATGCGAATATTGAGAGATGGAAAGACATTTTCATTAGTATATTCCTCAAACATTTTCATGAATGAGGGATTTCTAAAATTGATTGTAATTTTGAGGTTATATCCATTCACGAAAATGTTTGACAGATATACTAACGAAAATGTCTTTCCATCTCCCAATATTCGCATGAACCCCATTTCATACAAATCTAAAACCACCTCAAGCGATCGTAATTTTTTATTTTTTTGGAAAATTTAGGGATTTCTAAGATTGATTGTAATTTTGACATTATATCCAATTTTCCACAAAAAAAAACAATTACGATTGCTTGAGGTGGGTTTAGACTTGCGTGAAAAAGGGTTCATGCAAATATTGGGAGATGGAAAGACATTTTCATTAGTATATTCGTCAAACATTTTTGTGAATGGACATTTTAATTTTTTTTTTACATTTTAGCCCAAATATCAAAAAAAAAAAAAAAAAAAAAAAAAAAAAAAAAAAAAAAAAAAAAAAATCATAAATGCTTAAATTTTTGTTTAAAAGCACAGTATGTCATTTTTGCCACTAGAGGGTGCGTGTTAACAACAAACAAAGGTGTATTTTGATGACAGAGTAACTGAGTTTGGAATCATGGGAGTTGTAGTCTTTATTACATCCTATGAGACTACTGTAGAAATCATGTTGATGGATGGAAGTATTCTACCCTTATTATCCAGGTAGTATGAAGCAGAGCAGGGCTGAAAGCTTTTGACGAGAAATGAGAATGCTGAAACAATTACTAATGAGAGATGAGTGTAACAGCACAAAAACAGCAGAGCTTTTATTATGCCACAAACCACCACTTCCATTTCTTCTGGTCATTATGCAGTCTAATAAGACACACAACACATTAAAGCGTCTTTAATGTTTTCCTGTTTTCTACAAAATCAAACCGGAAATCGAGTGTGTGACATCATTAGCATGGTATTTGAACATTCTTCGAAACATCTGGGATAATGCAAGTAAATAAGTCAACAAAATATAGAACACTGATTGCTCTAGTGGCTTTTGGATATTTTAATGAGAAAAAAAAAAAAGTTACTATTGTATACGAATCATTTTATTGTGTTATCTTGAAATGTTGCATATAATAACATGCATACAGTGTGATTCACTAAAATTAATGTGAATAACCTCTGACTCGCTCAATTATGCTCAAGACATCCATCTAGTAATGAGCCACTACTTAAAGCTCCGTAACATCAGACCCAATGCATCTATGCCTGAAACATTGTCTTCTCAGCTTTCACACCTTGTCCAAATCACAGACTTCCATGACATTAGCACAGCTGATACTCATACTCTCTTAATACAGTCTGTTCGCTCTGTAAGTCAGATGTGAACATTACACAGCACTTTAACCCCATCAACGCTTCTCATTTCACAGTCAAAGTGGAGGAATCAGACTCTGGATCTCCTCTCACTAAAGGAGTGTTCATTATGTGACTCACCATCTGTAATTTACTTGCCCCTGCAAGCCTTTATGGCCTCACAAGCACCACGATAAGTCAAGAGTGGGACAGAAGGTAAAATCAGGTTTCTGGTGGGGTCAAACGTATGTATTTGTGCACAAATCTCAAGATTTATTCATTTTATTTTATCTTAGTGCTGCATTTGACACCATAGATCACAATATACTTATTGATGGATTTGATCTTAGTGCTGCATTTGACACCATGGATCACAATATACTTATTGATGAACTTGATCTTAGTGTTGCATTTGACACCATAGATCACAATATACTTGTGGATGGACTTGATCTTAGTGCTGCATTTGCCTCAATATATGACAACATATTCATAGATCGGTTACATAATTATGCTGGGATTCAGGGTCAGCATTAAGATGGTTTAAATCCTACCTGTCTGAACCATTCTATTATTTATTTATTTATTTAAAGGTGCCATATACTGCATTGGTTTAATAAGTAAAATTGTTCTCTGATATCTACATAGTAGGTCTATGTCTTCGGTAAGATCGAAAAATCTCCAGAAACGGTTTTATAAGCTCATTTATTACTCCATAAAATATCCCTAAAATCAGAAGGTCCATAATTGACCTAGGTTTGGGACGATAACGGTTTTCAAGAATTACCGCAGTTTGGAAAAGTCAAGATTTAAAAAAAAAAAAAAAAAGCCAACATTTGCTGTTATAGCGTTCCAACGGTATATAAAAGTTTGGGGTTTTTTGGTGGGGTGGGTGGGGGGGGGGGTTATGACTATTTATTTAGTTTGTTAGAGCAACAGTATCTCCAGCAGAAAAGGACTCTCCACATCAAAAGCTACTGTTCCAAAATGTAAAAAATTTTTTATAATAAAATATATTATGTTCAATGGGAAAAAAGTTTTTTTTTTTTACCCAGACATTTAAAAATTACATATTTTAGAGAAGTACTTACAATACAGTGAAACCCTGATATTTTTATCCAAGGTTATCATACCGTCACAATCTTATACCGGCCCATCCCTAAATTGGCCATATATGGATTGTGTCGTGAATATTAATGAGCTTCACTCTGACGTGCAGCTCTCACAAACACACACACACTGCATGATATATGCTGAACACGGACAAATATAAACCCAATCAGAGTAACGTTAACCTATTTTGCTCACGAGATCTGCGTAAAGGCTAAATTATAATTAAACTTGACAGATAGATAGACAGATATGTTTTGGGTTTTTTTTTCATTTTTTTAGGGGTTTTCACCTAAAATAGTTATTGATAAGACAGTGGAGATGTACAGACAGGAAAGTGTGGGGAGCAGATAGGGGAAGGATCGGCAAAGGACCTCGAGCCGGGAATTGAACATGGGTTGCCGCAAGCACCTCAGCGCCAAGTGTCGACGCACTTCGCATTTCGCGACATCGCATTGTATTGTATTTTTAAGCTATAATGTCAAAGAAAACTGCAGTCATTGCCCAGTAACACACAGTAAACAATCTGCAGTTGCGTTTTCAAAATAAAATTCCCACATACTTAGTTATTTTAAT
This sequence comes from Danio jaintianensis, assembly GCA_903798115.1. Classification (NCBI taxonomy): domain Eukaryota; kingdom Metazoa; phylum Chordata; class Actinopteri; order Cypriniformes; family Danionidae; genus Danio; species Danio jaintianensis. Next base: position 1,540,679 of record CAIGQV010019355.1, read on the forward strand.
GCTTATATTTAACTTACTAAGGAAGGGAAACTATCATTGTTTTTTTTTCACTAGAAAACGTTGTTGCTTATCAAACACAGCCTGAGGTGTGCATATTAATGATCTCAGAGCTACATGAGTCTGGGTTCTCTTAATGATGTCAGGTCTATGTAGATTTATACCTAAAGTAGTCATACACGCAAATGCGAAGGGCATGGCTCGTGAGTCTCATCAGTTTGTTTTGTCCTCTGATTGGCCCATTGTCCACAGGGGTTATACATTTGTGGAATTTACATGATAACAAGGTAAACAATGGTCTCTAAGGTACACTGTGTGTCCATTTCCATATACTGATCTCTTATTATTCTACTATGTTGGTATACACAGACTTTCATTATAGGGCACCTTTCAAGTCATCTAGATTAACAGCAGAATGGTATAGCGTGCCACAAGGCTCTGTCTCAGGCCAGCTTCTGTTATCAACATATATGATGCTGCTTGTTAATATTATTTAAAAACATGGTTAGCTTTCACTGCTATGCTGATGATACTCAGAAAAGTGAGTAAAACCGCTACCCTAAAAGCAACAAGTTGACTTTATTTTTTAAAAAGTGAGTAAACTCAATGCAACCTAGAACTGTTGAGTTGTTTTAACTTAATTGTTATAATTATGCACATAGTTCATTAACTTACTAATTTTAAGGCAACAGTTTTACTCACTTTTTAAAAAAAAAAGTAGTCAACTAACTGATTTTTAACAGTGCAGATGAACAGTAGTATAGTATGGAGTGCCACAAGGCTCTGTTTTAGGCCCACTTCTGTTTTAATTCATATTCATGAAAGCCAGGTGTAAAGTCAAAATAATCTAAGATAACAAAGTGTGTTATAGACATAAGAGAGAGGAGTGTATGACTAGGCCTGTCAAAATAATCAATATATTGATTTAAAAATCGCACAATACATAGACCTCTATTTTTGGTGATGTAATATATATCGCCCATACATAAAACCCAATTCTAGCAACATTTTAGTTTAATGCACAACATCTCTATTGAATATGAACATAAATAGAAATACGTACAGAAATGCCAACTGACCCAGCCGAGGCTCGAACCAGCGACCTTCTTGCTGTGAGGCGAACGTGCTACCCACTGCGCCACCTTGCACTATGTTAAAAATTTTTATTATTTATTTAGGATATACGTTTTCACATTATGATTCCAATGCCTAATTATTAAATGGTTAAAATGACTATAATTAAATTAAAGATTCTTAAGGATAAAACGTGTTCTTTGGAAGAGTGTACTTGCATTGTGATGATATTATATTATCATTCTGGCATTATATAAAGAGTGGCATAAAATGGTCTTAAAATGACAATATCGTTTATCGCAAAATATTTTGGTGCAACATAACGTACAACAAAAAAATAGATATCGTGACAGGCCTATGTATGAGCAGTACGTTTTTTTTTTTTTTTTTTTACTTTTTTTACACAAGACAGACATATTACTCACAGAATAAAAATAAACTGAATATTAAAGCTTACGGAAAATAATCAGTATGTAGGCAGATATAATGTTACTTGATCCTCAATAGCCAAAGACCTGGATGATTTATTAGACAGCAACTTCATATTCATACTTCAAATCATATTTCATGTTACAAAAACAGCCTTCTTCCACCTTAGTAACACTGCCGAGTAACTGAATATCTGAAAAGCTAGTTCATGTGTTTATGACCTCCAGACTGCTCTGCTGTAATGCTCTAACAGCTGGTTGTCTGTTATCTTCAATAAACAAGCTACAGTTGTTTACAGAATGCAGCTGCTGGAGTTATCATCGGGTCAAGAAAATATCAAAATCACCACAATTATACTTCTCTTCACTGGCTCCCTATTAAGCTCCATATTTATTATAAAAAACTGCTACGTACCCACAAAACTTTAAAATGTGTAGCTCCCGTGTACTTAACCAGTCTTTTATCACACTATATTCCATCACAATTTTTAATGTCGCAAAAAAAGTCCTACCAAGAAGGAAGAGCATTTTCACATTTAGCTATAAAGCTCTGGAATTGCCTTAATGAAAGTGTTGGAGTTCAGGCACGTTGTCCAAACATAAATCTAGATTAAAAACTGATCTTCTCAGCTTTCACATAATGCGTCTCATGACTCTGTAGATATGTATCTTTGTTTGAAACGGCATAAACAGCAGCTACGCTCAGTTTTCCAGCCATCCTGAATAGATGTGAAACATAAAATACAAAAACCCTAATCAAAAACAAAACCAAAAACTAAAACTAAAAACAGGGCATCACGGTGGCGCAGTGGGTAGCACGATCGCCTCACAGCAAGAAAGTCACTGGTTTGAGCCTTGGCTGGGTCAGTTGGCATTTGTGTGGAGTTTGCATGTTCTCCCCGTGTTCGCGTGGGTTTCCTCCGGGTGCTCCGGTTTCCCCCACAGTTCAAAGACATGCTCTATAGGTAGGCTAAATTGTCCGTAGTGTATGTGTGTGAATAAGTGTGTATGGATGTTTCCCAGTGATGGGTTGCAGCTGGAAGGGCATCTGCTGCGTAAAACATATGCTGGATAAGTTGCCGGTTCATTCCGCTGTGGCGACCCCAGATTAATAAAGGGACGAAGCCGAAAAGAAAATGAATGAAAATTAAAAACAAAACAAAAAGCAAAACACTAATCAAAAACAAAACAACAAAAATAACTAAAAGCACATAAATCAACTCAAAACTAAATCAAAAACACTAATCAAAAACAAAACAAACAAAAAACAAACAACTAAACTTAACAAAAAAATAAAATACATAAATAATAATAATAATAATAATAATAATAATAGGCGTCACGGTGGCGCAGTGGGTAGCACGTTCGCCTCACAGCAAGAAGGTCGCTGGTTCGAGCCTCGGCTGGGTCAGTTGGCGTTTCTGTGTGGAGTTTGCATGTTCTCCCCGTGTTCGCGTGGGTTTCCTCCGGGTGCTCCGGTTTCCCCCACAAGTCCAAAGACATGCGCTATAGGTGAATTGGGTAGGCTAAATTGTCCGTAGTGTATGTGTGTGAATGAGTCTGTATGGGTGTTTCCCAGTGATGGGTTGCAGCTGGAAGGGCATCCGCTGCGTGAAACATATGCTGGATAAGTTGGCGGTTCATTCCGCTGTGGTGACCCCAGATTAATAAAGGGACTAAGCTGAAAAGAAAATGAATGAATGAATGAATGAATGAATAATAATAATAAATAAATAAAAAATTTAAAAAACAAAACCAAGAAACACAAAAGCCGTTCAAAACAAAAAAAATAAAAAATAAAACACAAAGTCAAATTAAATCAAATAAAAATAAATTATAATAACAAAAAAAAAAAAAATCCGCCATTTCTGGGTTTCTTTGCATAGGTTTGCCATCTTTTACAAAGTTATTTAGTTACATTCATCCATTCATTTTCTTCTAGCTTAGTCCCTTATTTATCAGGGGTCGCCACAGCGGAATTAACCGCCAGCATATTCTGGCATTTGTTTTACGCAGCGGATGCCCTTCCAGCCAGAACCCAGTACTGGGAAACACCCATACACTCTCGCATTCTCTCACACACACACACACACAAACAATTTAGTTTATTCAGTTCACCTATGACTTGTGAACTTGGCATGTTGGACTGTGGGGGAATCCAAAGCACCCACAGTCAAAAACCTTCTTGCAAAAACCTTCTTGCTGTGAGGAAACAGTGCTAACCACTGAGCCACCATGCCATCCATGCATGCTAGAAACTATTTACATATTTTATATTTCCTCTATCATAATTACAGATGTGAGCATGTGATTATAGAACAACACAAACCAAACCAGTGTCTGAGCATCAGCCCTAACACATTTACTATATTTTTACAAACATACTTCTTACCGTTTTTGATGCATCCGTGCAGGTTCTGCTGGACGTCCAGTGCAATCTGCTGCACCACGCTGGCGTTTGCGGGCACGTATGCCAGCTGCAGCTTCTGGTAGCACAGCAGCTGCGGCAGGTCGCTCAGGGGGAAGCTTTGGTAGTGTGTGGCGTTCGGGTAGTTTGTGAACGACACTTTCTGCCGCAGGACGATCAGTGTGGCGGAGAAGAGCAGCGGCAGAGCGATTTCCACCAGTGTGACCAGAATCTGACGCTTCTGCAGAGCACACGGTAAAACACAAGATCAGTGAGGAAACACACGGAGGGGTACATATACATGTGTGAAGAACGGGACATGGGGCGATGATTCGTAGATATGTGGAGATGGATGGGTAAATGTATTGTGCTGTATAAAATGAAGTAAAATCCCATGCTTTTTTAATATGGTTTCCATTTAGTTGATGCAATTTACTGTATATATTTTTTTATTGTCACAATTTTATTGAGTATAAAATAAAATAACTTAAAGTTAGCAAAATATTTTCACTTTGCTGCAAGCTTAAAGCCAAAATATAATAATAATAATAATAATAATAATAATAATAATAATAATAATAATAAACGACACAGTTCCATATCTTGTGATTCGTAAGTGTTTTCAGTTTATTTACGGTTGTGAATTACATTATTGGATGTTGATCTCTGCTCTGTCGACTTTTGATGTTGAAAATTCAACTCTACAGTTTAACAAAATGACTTTTATTTACATTTTAGTCGTTTGAAATAATATAATGTATAAGAAATAATATAGAGGGAGACATAAGTGTAAAATAACAGAAAATGTACTGGCAGTTTATTACAAGGTTTTTGTAGCGTAAAATACAACAACAACCCAGACAATATAACGCTTTAAACATGTTAATAGAAGTCACTTTTTTGAACTTTTCAAGGTTAAAAGTTGTTGGAAGAAAGATCAAGATCCCATAATGTGATTCAAAAGCATAAATAAACATTAGGGCTGCACGATACTGAAAAACAAAATCTCACATTGTGATCCTTTTTTTTTTCTGCGATGTATATTGCGATATTAATACAATTTCGGCAGATGACTTAAATAGCTGCATTTGGAATCAAATCATTAACTTTGATTGGAATAATCGTGTAGAGTAGTGAATCACAGAAATTGCAAGCGTAAATAAATAATATAGAACAAAGATAAGCCTGAAATAAGTAGTCATATTTAGGTACAGTAATACGATATGATATTATCATGATATTTTGCCCCCGATTATGATAGATCACAATATCAGCGATAAACCATCGACAATATATCATGATATTTGTAAATGAAGGAGGGAAAATGCATCAAAAATTTATAAGATGTATTTTTTTAGCAGCACATATATTTTGTAGAATTGCCACATGATATATGGTCGATCCGACAGTACGAAAAGCGTATATCGCAATATCGATGCTTAAACGATATATTGTGCAACCCTAATAAACAGGGAAAAATAAAATCATGAATCACAAAATACGGAAAACTGCTAATTTACGGATATTATTTACAGTGTATAATGATTTCTGATAAATCAATCTATATAATCTGTTTAATTAATCTTGAAAACACTGCAAAAATCACAGAAAATTAATGAATGTTTATTTGTTAAACCTGTTAAAGTGAATGCAGGATATCTTGTGGGGGCTTATTTTGCTGCGTGTTCAGTGTGTCTGTTGTACATCTGACCTCTTTTAATGCTCTGTTTACATACGCACTATAAAATGATTGCAATGCAGCGTGTGCGCACGTCCAGAATCGAGATCAGGGAAGTTAACAAAACTAGATTTTCCCTAGAATGTCCGGCACGATGAGAGTTAAAAAGCAACTATCAAAGGACAGCTTTAAACAGAACAACTGTTGTCTTTAGTTTATGAAAGAGAGCATCAAATCTAATCTCAGAGGCCAAATATGGGAAGGAACAGAAAAGATATTCAGCAGAGCAATAGAGCCGGCAAGTTAAATCATTAGAGTAAATAAGGTGAAGGAGGGTAATGATTAAATCTGACATCACGCCTTTCCTGAGCGTCTGTATTTCAACCCGCCGAAACCTTTCCTTCTTTCTTTTAAGACGGTAAAAGATATTTGCTTCTTTTTCAAGGCAAGATTTGTAAATATTTGAAGATTTCGCAAGAATCTATAAAGACTGATTTTAGAAGTCACGTATTACACCAAACTCATTTTAACTTAATATATGTATACATCGTAAAAAAAAAAACAAAAAAAAAAACTAATACATATTATACATATTATTAAGATAAAAATGAGACGACAGGACCATGGAGTTAATTTGATGATTATTGTGAGGGATTATCATTTATTATTATGAATTGTTACTCATAATTAGGCCCACACGGAATCTGCGCGCACAGAAACCCGCAGACATAGAGTCTGTTTACTTCTGTAAATGTGTGTGCATTTATATTTATTCAGTTTATAATTTAATTTCAGTAATATTATTGACTAATATGAAAATGTTCATTTGCTTTATTCCAATACAGTTTATAAAGCAATATTTTCTGTCTTTTAGTAGATATATAATATGAGAGACTTGCTTTGTTTACCAAATAAGTGGATCTAATTGGATTTGCATTGTAAACATTAAATAAAAAAGTTAAGGTATTATTATTTATTTCATATGTTAGGTTTTTAAGTTATGATACTCCCAAAATCATAAATCCACAGATTTTTTTACTAAATTCTCTGCAGAAATAGCAATAAATGTCTGCAGATTCTGTCTGGTCCTACTCATAATTAATGTAGAGCAGAGAATGGGTAGGATTAGATAAGCAAATGCTTCTTCCCATTCCTTTTCGGACATGTAAAATAGTGTTGTATTCTCTTGTATTTTTTTTGCTTTGTTTATTAATATTAATATTATTGTAGTTATTTTTTTTACATGTTAGAAATAAAATCTTTTTTTTTTGTGGAAAGCACAAAACATCTACGATAGATTGTTTTTAATAACTGTCACTTTTGAGCAACTTTAGTCATAGCTGAATTAAAAAATATTAGTTTTTAATTAATGGAAAACTTTTATGTTTACTAACCCCAAACGTTTTCCAGTGCTAGTACACTACCGGTCAAAAGTTTGGGGTCAGTAGGATTTTTCAATGTTTTAAAATAAGCTTCTCCTGCTCACCAAGGCTGCATTTATTTAATCAAAAATACAGTACAAATTGTAAAATTGTGAAATCTTATTGCACAGTAAAATAACTGATCAGAAGTAGTTTATCATTTAATTTAATAATTTATTCCAGTGATTTAAAAGATGAATTTTCAGCTTCATTACTCCAGTCTTCATTGTCACATGATCCTTCAGAAATCACTCTAATATTAATTATTATTATTATTATTATTATTATTATTAATGTAATAGTAATAAAAGCAATAATGACTGGAGTAATAATTTCATCTGAAACTACATACAATAAGTAGTTATCTAAAAATTTAATAAATATTTAACAATTTTTTTTACATTTAATAAATGCTGCCTTGAGGAACCGAATAATTTGCTTTAAAAAAAAAAAAAAAAAAAAAACACATGAAAAATAACTAAATTTATCCCAAACTTTTGACCGGCAGTGTACATATCATTGCTCTAAAACCCTTAAACATGATGCATGTATACAATTATCACAAAACAATAGTTCAATACCATCAAAAACGATCAATCATCCATCCCCAAATTTAATTTCCACCACCAAAAATAATGGCAAAAATATGGCAAATATCAAAACATAAAACAAAAACTCACTTGCTGAATGTAGTTCTTCCAGAGCAGTAATCCAAACTGTTGCCACACGGCCATTTTTTTACATCACAGTGCTTCACAACCTGCACAAAAAGACAAAAACGCAAGTGTTAGGTCACTGTGCAAGTCTCTTTCAGAAATATGAGGAAAAACAAACATCATATCAGCGCCGTACCTGGAATTTCACATCAGTGCTGAGTTTGTAAACAACATTTCACAAGCACACACACAAAGAAGAACAACTGTAAGACTCATGTTTGAGATAAGAAACAAGAAGTTCTGGTTGCACAACGTGAAGGAATACTAAAAAGTAACCTAGTTAGTTTAGTTACCTCAATGATTCGTGCTCGACACTTAAAGAGAAAATGAAAACCGGTAACCATTGACTTTCCATAGCATTTGTTTCTTCCTACATGTTACCGGTTTCTCAACATTCTACACAATATCTTCTTTTGTGTTCAACAGCACTCAAATTGTTTAGCAACAAGTCAAAAATGAGTAAATAATGACAGGATTTTTTATTTTGTCCCTTTAAATGATGCCAAAGAGGACAATTTTACCACTTTTGAGGAAAACACGACACCTTACACAACATTCAGATCAAAATATAGATTTTTATAACGAATTATGATAATCAAATATCTAGGGTCTCATTTTTCCTTCATATTTAAAGGATTTAATAATTTATTCCAGTGATTTAAAAGATGAATTTTCAGCTTCATTACTCCAGTCTTCATTGTCACATGATCCTTCAGAAATCACTCTAATATTAATTATTATTATTATTGTTATTAATGTAATAGTAATAAAAGCAATAATGACTGGAGTAATCATTTCATCTGAAACTACATACAATAAGTAGTTATCTAAAAATGTAATAAATATTTAACTTTTTTTTTTTTACATTAAATAAATGCTGCCTTGATGAACCGAATAATTTGCTTAAAAACAACAAAAATAACATGAAAAATAACAAAATTGATCCCAAACTTTTGACCGGCAGTGTACAAGTTGGTTTTATATTCGCATATTCGGGTTTTCCCCTTAATAATATAGGCTAATTTCAAGTATTGTTTGCAAATGCTAAATAGGGAAATCATATTAGCAGCTAACGACTATCGAAACACAACACTGCTCACTCACAGTCAAATAATAGTGCTAATGTTGCCTTGAAGCGATTTCAGACCGAATATTCAAAAAGCAGCGTTAAAATTAACGAATGAGCCAATATAAAACCAACTTTACCTCAATACACAAAACTAAAATCGATGTGTTGTTGATTATTTGACACCTGCCATCTTTCGTGCACATGTAGATTAATATTAAACAAAAAGCAAGATTAATATTAGCCTACTGACGTGAAAGTCATATTGATGCCATCTTGGTGACTGTCTCATTATTTCACGGCATTATATTTTATTAGCAGCTTTTGTTTTGTTGTCATCATCCTTCTCTTTCTTCGAAATGGCAGCCGTTTGTTTTACATTAAACATGAATCGTCCGTTTTCTTCAGTCTTGTTGTGATTCACATTTTAAAAACTCGTTCATCAGCTTAATTATGTCAGCAAAACACAATAGAAAAACACACAGAGAGGCGCACGCACGCAGGCGCACGCGCACGCAGGCACACACGCACGCGCACAGCAGCTCACCTTACAGTTTCTCCGTCCCGCATCGGGCTCAAAAATCGTCTTTCAGGCGGAACGCATTGAGTGAATGCTCGCGGTCAGCGCGGTTCGGTAACCGATGAAATTTCTCGGGAAATATCACTCATAAGAGCGATAATAACGCTGAAGATGATGATGATGACATTGCAGCGCAGCGGCCGTGCGGACACAACAAATGCCGTCACGTGACCTGCGCCAGCTGGGCGGCTGCTATGATCATGTGACCGACGCGTATGTTTGTTTCTAGGCGTGACAGACGTCAAAACGTCACCGCGCATATCATAAAGCGAACACAAAAAGGTTTGTCAAGTTTCGGTTTGTAAATATACATACAGTAGTACAAAACCTTTCATCAAAGTTCCCTAAAACTGTTTTTATCTTAGGACAATTTTTGGATTCAGCAGTTAGATCAGCAGTTTCTGAAATACTCAGACCAGCCCGTCTGGCACCAACAACCATGCCACGTTCAAAGTCACCTTTCTTCCCCATTCTGATGCTCAGTTTGAACTGCAGCAGATCGTCTTGACCATGTCAACATGCCTAAATGCACTGAGTTGCTGCCATGTGATTGGCTGATTAGAAATTTGCGTTAACGAGCAGTTGGACAGGTGTACCTAATAAAGTGGCCAGTGAGTATATATACACGTGTTTGTTTTGATATATTTAAATATTGCATAAACAATGTGTATTTAATAGATCGATATGAACATTTTAAGTGGTTCTAAACCTCCATCAAAGTTGCCCTAAAACTATTCAAAAACATTCATTCATGTTTGTTATTTTTTTCAAATACGCATACGTTTTTCAAACCTCAAAATATTTTAGTAGTTACTGTTGTAGTCGAACTTTTAAAACGATGCAAATATATAAATCATATTTACATATGACGTTTTTGCATACCCTAACATCCTTGCATTTCATAAGTACCATGGCCAAAATACACTTGTTAGTTTCGGTGGTTGACTAAAACTATTAAACTTTTAAAGAAATCTTATTTTAACAGCTTCATTTTTTTTGAGTAGCAAGGTCATGAGGTCATCAGATGATGTGAAACTTGCAGTGTAATGTGTGAAAGACATGAGACGACTATAAACCGCAGCATTAAA
>CAIGQV010019355.1:1551143-1568259 GCA_903798115.1 Danio jaintianensis
AAAAAAAGCAATCAAATGGTGTAAAACATGCTGTGTAATGTGTGAAATACATGAGACGACTAAAAATCCGCAATGAAAAAACACATGTATCTACTGCATGGTTTAATTGTTGTTTTCAGGATAAAACAAACATCTTTTTCTCTTTTTTCAAGTTCCCATGGCCTTTCACAGCTTCATACATTTATATATTTACAATTATAAACACGGAATAATAATTATTTACAGTCGCAATCCTTTAGTGACGTTCGACATACAGTACCAACAAGACCTGACAATAATAACTTAATGCTTTTAGTGTCATAACCTCATACAGATACATACATATGGTTGATTGTTCAAGCATATCAAAGATAAAACAGAGACGAAGCATCAGTTTCCAGCATGGGATGATACAAAAAAAGTGCTCGGTGTCTCTCGAGGTCACTACGACAAAGCATGTCAAACGATCACATTCATCAGCGGTTAGCTGTGCGTCAATTAGGAAAACTCTGAACATCTACAGGCTTCACAGGTCAAACAAACATCAGTGGCATCCGGAAGAAAACAGTATGAAAGAGTCAATAACACGAACTTTGGCAGAATTCGTGACAAACACCAAAAGGTATGCGCAAATACTTAAAACACTGGAGCACTTCAGTCCAGTTCAAGATAAATACAAAACGTCAGGCAAAAAAAGTGTGTAAACAAACCAGTTTTGTTTTCGGACAGTGCATTAATTGTTATGAAACTTCATGAACTGCGTGCCTTAGTTTAAAATATTGCAGACAAAGCATTCGGGAAAAACTGTAAACAGTCTGGATTTTAAATACTTTCCAAAGACGCAACACACCGTACACAAGACTTCAAAAAAACAACAGTTCCAGTGATTTGAACACATTTGAGGCATTAAATCGCGCTGCTTGTCAACAGCAAACGCGCTCCTGCCATCAGGAGCTGAAGTGAAATGCATTATGGGAAAGAAGAAAAAAAAACCATGACCTTTGTTCTTATCTTGTATTTAAAGCTCTGAAATGGCACTTTTTGAGATAAAGACCATCAGCACCCATTGATGCAAAGTGCTCCTGGCAGGCAGCCAGGAAGTGATGCGTTCAAGCTTCCTGTCAATCAGAAGCTCAGAAAGGCTAGGTTTGCTGCGTCGTCCTCTTGCTCTGCTTCTCCCGCGCTGTGAGCTGCCGTGTTTTTCCGCTTGACCTGACGGCGAATCCTTTGCGATGAAAAAACAGGTGGATTCTGGGGGGAAACGAGAGCGGAGGACACTGACGGACTGGGGAAACTTTGAATGGAGGAGTAGCCGGAGCTGTGGCGGTCTGTGCAAAAGCCACAGGAAGAGGAGGAGGTGGAGGAAGAGGAAAGATGGCGCATCCAGGGTTTGTTGCTGCCGCTTGGAGGCTCCTGCTCGTCTTCTTCACACAGACTGGTGTCGTCGCTGGATAGCAGGCAGCAGTGCGTCTGTCCGTCTGCACAATCCAGCGGCAGCTCCATCTGCACCTCCATAGTAGAGACTGGAGCACGGAGAGGAAGAGGTTTAATCAAACATGCTCAAAGAAATACATTTTAGCTCACATTGTAGTATTATCTTACAAGCAAGAACAGGGTTCCCAGTTCTAAAGCCCAAATTCCCTGACTTTTCATGGACTAAAACCTACCTACATATACATACTGTATAAGTGCAGGTTAACTACACACACCGGCCACTTTAGTAGGTACACTTGTCCAACTGCTCGTTAACACAAATTTCTAATCAGCCAATCACATGGCAGCAACTAAATGCGTTTAGGCATGTAGACATGATCAAGACGATCTGCTGCAGTTCAAACCGAGCATCAAAATGTGGAAGAAATGTGATTTAAGTGACTTTGAACGTGGCATGGTTGTTGGTGCCAGACGGGCTGGGCTGAGTATTTCAGAAACTGCTGATCTAATGCGACTTTCACACACAACCATCTCTAGGGTTTTCAGAGAATAGTCTGAAAAAGAGAAAATATCCAGTGAGTGGCAGTTCTGTGGGCGCAAATGCCTTGTTGATGCCAGAGGTCAGAGGAGAATGGCCAGACTGGTTCCAGCTGTACCAATTAGTACCAATTCAGTGTCAACGCCCAGGCTACCTGAGTATTGTTGCTGACCATGTCCATCCCTTTATTACCACAGTGTGCCCATCTTCTGATGGCTACTTCCAGCAGGATAACGCACCATGTCAAAGCGCGAATCATCTCAGACTGGTTTCTTGAACATGACAATGAGTTCACTGTACTCAAATGGCCTCCACAGTCACCAGATCTCAATCCAGTAGAGCACCTTTGGGATGTGGTGGAATGGGAGATTTGCATCACGGATGTGCAGCCGACAAATCTGCAGCAACTGCGTGATGCTATCATGTCAATATGGACCAAAATCTCTGAGGAATATTTCCAGTACCTTGTTAAACCTATGCCATGAAGGATTTAGGCAGTTCTGAAGGCAAAAGGGGGTCCAACCCGGTACTAGTAAGGTATACCTAATAAAGGGGTCGGAGAGTGCATGTTTATATAATAACTTTAACTGTTAAAAGCTATTAGTTACCTTAACTTCTCCTAATTTGATTGTAATGCAATAATGTGCACCTTTTGTAAAGCTGCTTTGAAAATAATTATTATGAAAAGTGCTATACAAATAAACTTGAATTGAATTAAAAAGCAGAATTTCAAACAACAGAGGAACAATTCAGTGAAGTGAAGAAAAATAACTAACCAAACTAAACAGGGAGGTTAAATGCAGTCTAGATTAAGGACAGGTGAAACATAATGAACGAAAGAAGGTGGAAAACAAAAGAAAAAATGAAAACTAGGTCACACAGAGCACCATAATCGTGATCTATTACTAACCAGCTCAAAGCCAAAAGTTCAAAAAAGGGATAAGTACAGCATTAAAATTGCATAATCATATCTTAATATTTTCCTAAAGCCACAATTGTTAACTCTGGAACAAATAACCAGATAATGAGACTAAAGGTTGACTGCTAGAAATACACAAAACAAATTAAAATGCCAAGTATTTAGTACTGTAGATATTCATCAGAGTCAGTGGTAGAATCCAGAATAAGTGTCTGTGGTAAAGATACTTCTCTGCGGGTTAATGAATGCTGAACGGCTACTGTTGCCCTGTAACTCGCATCTCTATAATGTTTTAAACATTTTTTGATCAGATATCAGAGCTTATAAATAAACGACACATTAGAAATCTAAACGGGTACAAAATAAACTTAAAACTACATTCTGTGGCAATTTGATAAATGTCAAAGTATATGTGAAAATATTTATAAAATTCCCTGATTCTAATGTCTGGAACAGAACTTTTAAAATTTCTATGATATTCCAGAAATTTCATGACCCATGGGAACCCTGCATGATGGAAAAGTAAGGTTGTCCAAAGAATTCAGTACTGAAAGAAAATAAAACATCCATTTCCCGCAAAAATTTGTGTACTGATTTCCTGCACTCACTTTCTCCATCCTTCTCTCCCTCACTCTCGCGGTCTCCCTCGTATCCCGAACAGGACGTGTCCAGGCTCCAATCCAGAAAGTCGCCCAGCAGTGTCTCCTCCTGATTGGACAACTCTGCAGTGGGTGTGGCCACGAAAGCACCTCGGTGGGCCTGCATGCTGTCCGCTCGCCTCCTGACCAAAAACATCATGCGTTTAGAAAATTTTAGAACAAAACCTAGAATAATATTAATAATTACAAAAGAAATAAAAAAATATATAAATTAATAAGGATTTTGGCACACTTCAATTGTTATAATTGAATGAAAATATTAATAAATAGTATAATATTTGATCTTTTAAATCTATAATTTTTTTGTTTATTAACTCCATTTACAACATTTTTAATCCTGTATCTTGATTTATGCACATACACAGTTTTTTTTTTTAAGTTATAGCATTCCCTTGAATAAAAAATTTGAAATTTTATGTTAAAAGATTTTGACGCACAAAAACACACTTTCTCAGGCAAATATGTGATCCGGGACCACAAAAATCAATCTTATTTTGCACAAATATTTAAATGATATATCAAATAAATTGATTTTTCCTTTACTGCAATGATTTTATAGTGTTTAAAGAGGTGTCAGCAGCCGACAGAAACTTTACACATAGATGAAGCACACATTGGCTTCATCTGTATAATATTCTCTGTAATATTTGTAAAATAATACAGTTCTACAGGTTCATTCTAGCTATCTTTTATGTTTAATAGAACAAAGTCAAATGTGTTTGTGCAAATTAGCTAATTTGTTTATTGGAAAGATAGAAAGGAAGAAAAAAGAAAGAAAAACAAAAAAGAAGAAAAACAAACAAAAACAAGAAACAAACACAAGAAAGAAATAAACAAACGAAAGAAACGAACAAAACAAACGACTGAAACAAAACAAACGAAAGAACTGAAACAAATTTCTTTTTTAAACAAACAAACAAAAGAACTGAACAAATCAAACAAAACAAATGAACAAAACAAACGAAAGAAACTAACAAACAAACAGAAAATAACAAACAAAAAGTAACAAACAAACAAACAAAAGAAACTAACAAACAAACAAAAAAAACTAACTAACAAACAAACAGAAAATAACAAACAAACAAAAAGTAACAAACAAACAAACGAAAGAAACAAACAAACAACAAACGAAAGAAACGAACAAACAAATAGAAAATAACAAACAAACAAAAGAAAATAACAAACAAACAAAAAGAAACTAACAAAAACAAACTAAACAAACGAAAGACAAAGAAAAAGAATAAATAATAAAAAGAAAAAAAAAAGATTAGAAGAAAGCAAGAAACAAAACAAACCACTGACACAGAAAGAAACAAATGAAAGAAAGAAAAACAAACAAATGAAAGAATGCCCAACAAAAACGAAAAAGATAAATAAATAATAATAAAATAAAAATAATAGGTGCTGCACTAAGACAGGATTTGATCAGGTGAATGTATAGCGTGTTTTGCACCTCTTGCTGCTGCTGGCGGGTGAGGACAGGAAGGTCTCTGTGATCTGACCGCTGGTACTGGACGCCTCCACCTGCGGCTCCACCTCCGGCACCTCCAGCACCTGACAAAGCTCCTTAAAGCCCATAACCTGTGAACAAACACCCTTCAGGTCACACACACCCTTCACAGTGCACATACTACAGTTAATCTGAAAAACACAAACACACACCGTGTCCTTGCTGATCTGCTGATACGAATCATCCTCAAACCTCTGCTTGACTCCAGTCAGAGACACGTGCCTGTAGTCTTTGGGCACATCTTGACCAAAACTAGAATAGAAGACAGAGACAGTGAGCACATTTACATAAATCGCATATTTTACAAACATTTGTTGTATCTCCAAAGTATCAATTATCAGAGCATCAGACATCATGGAAGCATTATAGAGCTCATTACGTTTTTTCATTTATCAGATGCTTTTTGTCCCCAAAAGAAGCTTAGAAATGAAGAAAATAGCAGAAAGCGAAATCAACAAAAGTAATTTGCACATCTCATTTAGTGTCTATAATAATTACACATAAAATATATATTTTTTTTAATGCCAGGTTCTCAAAGACAGGGTTCATACACATTTTTACTACAAACATTTTAGGATTTTCCATGACTTTTCCAAAATTTTCAGGTAAATATTCATGACCTAATGTTTCTAATAGTTAGAAATATTATTCCTAATATAGTTTATATTTACTTTTACATCTGTAAAATAGTTTTTAGAAAGTATCTTGCTGTGTGTGTGACTTCTAAGCACAAATTAGCCTTTTACACCCTCAGTATCTTACCCCTGCAGTTAGACACTGATTCTGAACACGACACTCAAACTGTTTCTTGAATTACGGTGAATACGAGTGAAAGAGAAGCGAAGCTGAAACTGTGAGTTGCTTATTTTACCCTACACAGAGAACGTCATGTGAAGGAATGGATAGCGCGATTGTATTTAAAATTTACCCAATGTTATCATGTCAAATATATTCAAGTACACTGATATTTGTTAAAGAAATTGCCATGATTTTTCCAGGCCTGGAAAAATGCCTTGTCAAAATTACATGACTTTTCCAGGATCGTAAGAACCCTACAAAGAGCCCCAAAACATGAACATTTAAAGAGATGATTCACAAAGAAATGTACATAGTTTAGTGTATTAGTTGTATGTAGCATAGGCTTTTTTTTTATTATTGTAAACACATTTGATAGATGTGCGTGACCAATGTGTCTTTAGCAGAGCCTCACACGAGCGCCGCATTTTAAGATGGTGCGTCAAGTTAAGAGAATATTAAGTTTTACACACAGAACTGCTCAATATCAGTTCCAAAGCAGGGGACCAATCAGAAGCTTGCTCCGCCTCTGTTAAAGACTCTACAATACACAAGACGCGTCACTCGTATAGTTTTGAACAAGGAAAAGTGTAATGGGTAAATATGGCAAATGAAGCCACGCCTTCTAGTGCAGGAGCCAATCATTGATCGCTATAGACTGACGATTCTCCGGGGGAGGGGCTCAAACAAGATGTTAGTTTCTGCAGATTTTGCGCAACTCGAAAGTTTAGACATGAAAGTAAAGAAACAGTTTAATTTTATTGGTGCTTCCTAATATGAAACTTAATCATAAGCTTGGCAAGCAATTTTTGATGTTCTGAATCTGATGTTTTCCATTCAAACAGAATGCCAGAGAGGTGTTTAAAAGATGGCCGTTGAGTGAAATGACTTGCCTTAAAGGGACTATGCTTTTGTTCACAGTAGCAAGTTGGCATGACTGACTATCTATCTATCTATCTATACAGTTGAAGTCAGAATTATTAAACCCCCTGAATTATTAGCCCCCCTGTTTATTTTTTTCCCCAATTTCTGTTTAACGGAGAGAAGATTTTTTCAACACATTTCTAATCATAATAGTTTTAATAACTCATTTCTAATAACCGATTTATTTTATCTTCGCCATGATGACAGTAAATAATATTTTACTAGTTATTTTTTAAGACACTTCTATACAGCTTAAAGTGACATTTACAGGCTTAACTAGGTTAATTAGGTTAACTAGGCAGGATAGGGTAGGGTTCTGTAGTCTATCGAAAAAAAAAAAAAATTATATATATATAATCTCTTAAAAGGGGCTAATAATTTTGACCTTAATGTTTTGTTTTGTTTTGTTTTATTAAAAACTGCTTTTATTCTAGCCGAAATAGAACAAATAAAACTTTCTTCAGAAGAAAAAAATATATAATCAGACATACTGTGAAAATTTCCCTGCTCTGTTAAACATCATTTGAGAAATATTTAAAAAAAGAAAAAAATGTCAAAGGGGGTTTATATATAACTAACACACACACACACACACACACACACACACACACACACACACACACACACACACACACACACACACACACACACACACACACACACACACACACTTTGAGAGGCAGACTAATTGTGTGAATGGCCCCTCAAACTAATTATATTAATTATACTATCATCATTACAATTTATTATTTCCATGAATTATTATTTACAGTCATCAGATATGTGCATAGTTATAATTTGTAAAATAAAATGTGTAACAGCTTCGTATGAACGTTTACTTTATAAATTACATAATAAGGACAAAGCAGGGGTCTCTGCATGTATCCCAGTGTGGGAGGACTTTTGGTCGTATGTGACGATGTCTTGTGACACAATTTAAAATTGCTCACCAGGTTTTCATTGTACTATTGTCCATGGTGACCACTGTATACATCCTGGCTTTACATTTAGTAGGCCTACCAGTGATCATTTGTAATATGTGTTTGTATTATTTTGTCATGAACCAGAAGAAAACAATTTAAAAAAACTTGAATAAAAAAATAAAATATGTGTTAATAACCAAAATAAAATATATTTTTACTGTTATTACTATACAAAAGAAAAAACAAAATTCACAAATGCGTCACATAGATAGTCTATTTCATAAGATATTTACTTTGATCGTGTCTGTAATTTTTGTTTTACAAAGCTAAAACAGAAGCAGATGTGAAGTGTTTTGTGGAGACTGCAGAGGGCAGTTCAGAACAGACACAGAGCTTCATGACTCATTTCCACAGAGAGCACACAGATTCAATCTGACCTGCACACACTCAAGCAGACCACATTAATCCTCAATCACAAACATCCAGCTCTACAATAACATCACACTGGGTTGTTATCTCAGTTCCCAACGCACTAAGAGCAATCCCAGAATCTCTACAGTTGAGAAAACTTGCTCATCCTGAAGAGAACATAAGAGGGAAAAGACTACACTAGTGTGTTTCCATTTTAACATGAAGTTTAAACATGTAAACGATCCAACACCAAAGTGTGAAACTCAATTCACACTAGATCACACTGGTTACCCCCCGTCGGTGCGATGATGCCAACAAAATGACGACGATTGGCCACTCGCACTTGTAAGTTCATTTGACCTCTCCAGAAACCTACGGGTGACGTCACGGATACTACGTCCATATTTTTTACAGTCTATGATTACTACTCATAAAATCAAAGCAAATATTACTCCAATTTAAAACAAAAATCTTTCAGAATTTTTTAATATATCATTTAATAACATGAATTAATGTAAAACAATACCACACAGATTGTACTTAATAAAAAAGATACAAAGAAATTGGTCCATTAGCAGGTTTCAAATCAGTCACTAATGAGGCTTTTGAAGCTTAAACGCTGCCTTCAAAACAAGTTGCCCGTGTAGAAAGTGAGGCAGTTTATGAGCCACTGTGCGACTGAAGTTTAATCTGCAGGACTGATCAAACCCAGAGGAGATGTTGATTGTGCGTCTCATAAAAGACAGAAGTAAACATGTTAACGGCGTGCTCTGAATGCACATTACTGCCTCCACAGAGACACTGAAGAGCAGCTGCAATAAACCACAGCAGAGCCAAGATGAGAAAACACCACCGAGGCTCTCGATTACCATAAAACTTCATTTGGATGAATTAACTTGAAGGATTGAATGTGGATAATTAACATGGACAATCTGTACTCGGAAGAACGACAACAACAAAAAAGGTATTAAATAGGGCTGAACAATATATCTTTTGAGCATCGATATCGCAATGTGTGTATCCACAATACTCACGTTGCAAGATTAGATTGTTTATTAAAAATTAAAAGAAAGCCATTATTAAACTTTCTTTTATTTTTTATTATGCAATAATGACCATGTTATTTTACATTTGATTGTTCAATTTCTGTACTTAAATACGGTTTGACTCCCCATTTTTGCTTTGTCGTGTTTATATGCTTTTAAATGTATTACATTTTATGCAGATGCACCGCAAAGAAGACTTCATCATCCCAGTCGATCGAAATGAATGAAATCTTTCCAAATAGAGCTATTCAAATCATCTGGTGAAATTATATTTATATCGCAACAAAACAAAATATCGCAATGTCAGATTTTTACAATATCGTGCAGCCTTAGTCCTGAATGAAGCAGTCGCATCAAAAAGAAAAAAAGAAAAAAAAAGAAAGAAAATTAATTATACAGTCATATTAGTCACACCAAAAATTATTCAGACTTATGTTTTTTTTCTTTAGGTTTCAGGACACTAGTAAGTAAACTATGATGTATTACACACTATTAATCCAGTGGTCTAAAAAGGCAACAGGAAGTGAAGCATTTTTTTTTTTTTTTGCAAGTCTGAATGTACTGAAATTTACCTGGATGGCAGTCTGCTGATTAAGAAGGAATACAATTGCACTGAGAAAAAAATATATATATATATATAAAATGGAAAGAAAAATTTAAAACAAACAAACTCCCTGACATTTCCTGACTTGGACTAAACAAAAATAAAAAAATAAATTATTAATAATAATTCATTCATTCATTTTCTTTTCGGCTTAGTCCCTTTATTAATCTGGGGTCGCCACAGCGGGATGAACCGCCAACTTATCCAGCATATGTTATACGCAGCGGATGCCCTTCCAGCTGCAACCCATCACTGGGAAACATTCATACAGACTCATTCACACACATACACTACGGACAATTTTAGCTTACCCAATTCACCTATACCGCATGTCTTTGGACTTGTGGGGGAAACCGGAGCACCCGGAGGAAACCCACGCGAACACGGGGAGAACATACAAACTCCACACAGAAATGCCAACTGACCCAGCCGAGGCTCGAACCAGCAACCTTCTTGCTGTGAGGCGAACGTGCTACCCACTGCGCCACCGCGTCGCCATTAATAATAATAATAATCGGGCATCACGGTGGCACAGTGGGTAGCATGATCGCCTCACAGCAAGAAGGTCGCTGGTTCGAGCCTCGGCTGGGTCAGTTGACGTTTTTGTGTGGAGTTTGCATGTTCTCCCCGTGTTTCGCTCCGGTTTCCCCCACAAGTCCAAAGACATGCGGTATAGGTGAATTGGGAAGGCTAAATTGTCCATCGTGTATGAGTGTGAATGGATGTTTCCCAGTGATGGGTTGCAACTGGAAGGGCATCCGCTGCGTAAAACATATGCTGGATAAGTTGGTGGTTCATTCTGCTGTGGCAAACCCAGATTAATAAAGGGACTAAGCCGAAAAGAGAATGATGATGATGAAGAAGAACAAGAAGAAGAAGGACATTCAATGTCTAGTAGGGATGTAACGATTCACTGTGAGTCAGTTGAAAATCGATTCAAATATATGACGATTCAAATCGATATCGACATGTTTTGAACAGAGGGGTGTGTTCACCTGCACATCAGCGGCGAGCAAGAGGTGGAGCAGCAGAGTAAAATGACAGCGGTGAAGTGCGCCAGACAAACACAAACTGTGTGCAAATACTGCAAAACGACGTTTACTTACACTAACAGAACAACAGACATGATGCACATAAACCGTCAGCAAAGTGAAAAACTACTGTCACAGACGTCTATATGCTAAAAAACTATTAATAAGACAAACCGCGCAGACCGGGTGATTTGCAGCTCCGGCGAGTGCTACAGAGATCACACGGTGCATCAGCGTTTTCATAGCGAAAGTGTGAAGATGTTTTTTTTAGACTGAAAGAGAAAGTTGTTCTGTTACAGAAGCAGGTATTAGATTATTTTTACCCTCTCCTTTCAAAATTTATGCATATTTTGATAATTTGCTTATTATTATTGAATATTTTAAAATGTTTTAAAGATTCTCTTCTTAAGCGCATCACGCTGATACTTATACTAATTAATTATACAAATATTAATTATTCACCTTCATAATCATGTTCAACTCCTGTCTCTATCCTACTATATAATTAATACATTTTTAATCAGTTTATGCCAGTGGCCAGTCCCCTGGAGCAGAGGGCCTATTGACCACCTCTGTACACACTGCTCTCTTCACACCAGCCATCTCAGTCCCCAGTGAAAGAGTTTTTTAAGCAGGGGACATTGAAAATGTGCTAAGATCTCAGCTTATGCCAGAAAACAGAGATATTCTGATATTTCTTTTTAAAAATGTAAAATCCCAGCACAGTCACAGTTTTAGTTTGTTTATATTAAGGAGTCGTCTCCTCTTGTTCACTTTAAATTTGTTTAAAATAATCGTTAAAAAAATCGCGACTAAATCGTGAATTGTGAGATTAGTATCGTGAATCGTATCGAATCGTGAGTCAGGTGAACCGTTACATCCCTAATGTCTAGAGTAAAAAAATAATAATAATAATAAATTCAATGAAAATCCACCCTCCACGGGAACCCTGTGTGCCTTTTTAACAAGCTATCTGACATTACCAAGATGAATTTATTCTCAAAGTTTAACTGTCATCATATTGTAATGCCATTTATAAACTACACTGAATAAACGGATAAGATGTGAGAAATTGTCTGAAAGTAATTGGTTTAACTGCATGAAAATATTCCCAAATAAAGCAAGAAACGTGGAATCATTTTTGTCATATACTGCCAGCTAAACTACCAACCTAAACCAGCAAAGATACCAGCACAAAAATACCCTTAGCAAGTCTTATTATTAAAATGAATGCAGAATTGTTTTTTTAATTCAATTATGTGTATATACTTCACACTCCTGGTTATAAAAGTTGTACAACACATTTAAAAGCGTCTTTTTTCAACTGGAAACACGGTATATAGTATTTTAAAAGAGAAAGCACAGCTGCCAGTTGTTTATGTAACCTTCTCCCAGGCTCACAGATCCCCATCAAACTCCATCTGTGTAAATTAACTAGATGGAACACATGTGGATAACTAATATAGACACTCACCATTTGACGTAGAGCGTTAACGCACACGAGACCAGATCTTGCTTGGAGAAACCAGTGTTTTCCTCCAGCTGGACAGGCCACACAGGAACTGTGGAGAAATTCTTGTTAAAAACGACCTTTAAAACTTCAAGTAAAGGCTGATTTATACTTCTGCGTCGAATGATCGGCGTGACCCACGGCGCCTGCCTTGCACGTAGTCGTGCATTTATACTTCTGCGTGCTGTTCTGCTCTGCAATAACACTTCTGAAAAGCTAGCTGGCAGTGAGGTTTTTATGTTCCTCTGTGTCCTGTTTCTTCACGGGGGTTTTGTTTTTTCTGAATGTATAAGTAGCTAAAACATGCTTATTCAGAGGCGGACCGTGCAAGAACTTTAATTATAAAGTAAACACAAAACAGCAGTTTCCATCTAGAGCTCCTTCACAGGACTCGACACTTGTAAACACTCGCTCCATCAGGTTTATGGTTTGACCAGCCATTTAGCAAAGCCTATACTCATGTTTCGGTGCCAGTTTGACACTATTCACTAAACTAATTCAAAACACTCAGTCACATGAACTCACCACGAGTGAGACAGACAAAACGAAAGTGCAGCGCTGAGGTAAAATCAGATTGTCAAGTCATCATCTTTAAAATTATGACTTGTATCAAAACTGTTGATAATGTTTTGGGATATAGCAATTACAGCGGAGCATTAAAAAATTTATTTTCCGTGGAGTGATTGATTTGGAGTTAGTAGCTCTGCTATGTTTATTTGACGGAAGAAAAAAAAAAAAAACTTAGTATGAAAAATGTATGTCAATGGTCTTTTTAAATGTATTTTACTATTTGTTTTAATTTAAGGCCAAATGTTTAATCTGTTATCTGTCATTTTTGTTAATAAATTATATTTTAAATTGTAATTTAATGAACCGTAAAATTTGTGTTGCATCAGTCATTGTTGGGACAATAACTTTTAAAGCTGGAAGCATTAACTTATATCGAAATTTATCGATATTGATTAATATGGGAAAAAAAATATCGAGTTTGCATTTTTGCCATATCGCTCAGCCCTAGCTTGTAGTTGGTCACTTCCGCCTATATGGAGCAACGATTTTTTTCACGTCACCTCATACTTCCGTTTCTCATCAAATCATGACCAATCAAATGCTCTTTAGTATCCGACATGCCCCACCCCCTTCAAGATGCTTCTCATTTGATGCACTTGAGCTTAAATCGCTCACTGGCAGAGCAGTGATAAAACAAAATGCTATTGGTGGTTGTTTTGGGGGGGGGTGGGGGCGAGCTACACTATGTCCCACCCTCTCAGTGTTTCGGTTGAAATTACGTCGAAAATTGAATAAAAATGCATATTTCAAAGCACTTCAAGGGACCTTTAAGAATTGAAATATCAAATATTTCACAATATAATCAGGACGTTTGTCAATATTTGCAAAAAAGGGGAAGAAGAAGAAGAAAAAAAAAAACACAACACGATATATATGCATAAATCATTGGGGCTGCAGTGGGTCACGTGATAAACTTGACACATCGCCATGGGAACATTAAAGCAATGCATTCTAAATAACGGTCACAATGGAAAAATAAAAGAAAACTCCCACAAAGGGGTCAGTTGGAGCATTAGAGTAGTATAGTATAGAACTTGAATGTAAAAGGGTTAAAGAGATCCTGAATGAAACACTAATGGCTCATTCACACTGAACGCATCTTTGCTTCTAATAACGTGAGGTCAACATTAGGGCTGTGCCATTAATTGAAATCGTATCAAAAAATCGCGATTTGAACATGGACGATTTCTAAATCGCCTTACAGCATGATTTTCCCGCAGTATGCTATTTGAACCAATCATAATGCAGCGCACTTAAACAGAGCACGAGAACAGGAGACTGAGCTTAATGACAAATAGCCTGCATAAACAGGGATGATGAGTTCAGCACAGGAGGACTTGGTGCCCAAAAAAAGTCCATATCTATGGTGTGGGATTACTTTTGATAGAGGAAGGCTGATTTATTACTGAATCAGGTAATTTGTAAGCCTGTCAGTCACATATCGTGTCTAAAAGTGCATGAAAAGCTCAGGGTGCGTCACTTTCTTCAGCATTCAACGCGCTTTGTGTTCGCGCTCCTTTGAGATAACAGTTGATGGGCACCAAGCAACGACAGAGGATGAAAAACTAACAAAACTTTGCGGCAGTTCTGAGTTTGAAGTTGAAGTTTTATTTATGGAGAAAATTAAAAAGCACTGGGTGTTTGGGTGTTCTGTGTTTGTCTGAGGTAATTGGTCTACCAAAATGAGTATATTCTACATAAAGTATGAAGCTGATCACTCAGTTCTTGTTAAGTGACTCGCGGTGCGCTTGCAGCATTCTGAAAGTAGAGATGTTTTAACTGGATGCGCATGGAATACGCAAGCGAGTCACTCCCAATATGCGTGCAAGCCGGGTGCCTTTATTGTAAATAACGAACTTGTGCGTGCAAAAAACGCGATATGTGAATTAACTATTTCATGGCAGCATCACAAAGAGGTCTGTGATCTATGCATGGCAAAAAAAAAATCTGTGGACACGTGGTACAAATACAAGCAAATACTTCTGACATGTAGTCAAACAGAACATCAGAGCCTGCTTGTGTTTGACGGCGCTCACACACATACACCCGGTAGTCTGTTTATTTGTTTTGCCATAGGTCTGTTACTAGGTGATTTTTATTTATTTACTAGGTGATTTTTTACCCTTGTGTCTGTTTTAGAGACATGTTACAGGTCTTTGATAAAGATCTGATTGTATTCCTTTGGAAAAGTTTCAGATTCACACTGTAAAACGTCTGTGTGTGTCAAACTCGTGATTAAAATCGAAATCACAATATTGTTCAAGAAAATCGTGATAGGTTTCTTTTGCCCATATCGTACAGCCCTAGTCCACATGATGCAATATTATGAACGTGATGTAATAACAATAAAATAACAAACCTATTAGAAATGGCGAAACAATATGTTATGATAAGCACTTGAAGATAATATATATAGATAAAATAGATAATAACTATAAGATAATAGAACTCAAAATATCTGGACAAAGCCACAATGAGTGCCTCCTTCATGATATAACGGTAAATAAAACAGTTGTCATGCCAACTTTCTACTATAAACAGAAGCTTGCAACTGTTGCCCCGCCTCTGAGCTCTTCTGATTGGTCCACTGCTTTTGGATGAGCTGCGCTGCTTGTGAAAGTTAAAGATCTTTCAACTTGACTCAGCGTCTAAAAAAAAAAAACGGCGCTTCAAAGAAATGCGAGCATAATGGACACACGTCCATCCAACATGTGTTTACATTAAAAAACAATAGAAAAGTAGCGCGTTGGAAAGAAAAAACATTGTGTGAACGGCCTCTAACACTGCACATTATCAAGCATGATGTAAAAGTAAAAGAAATACAATAAGCATGTTATTTTGTCAATATCGCACACCCCAAAGTAGTAAAAAATCTGCATCTTGTGAAATAAGAAACACTGGCAGAAGTTGTTGTTTTGTTGTTACACTAAACTCTTTTTGGAGGGGGGTGTATAAGAGTGCTGGTACCGTAGTTGTGCAGTGCTCTGGTGAGCAGCAGGATGGCGCTGGCGAGTCGGGCTGGTCCGGGAACAGTGACAGGTGAGCAGAGCAGAGACAGTTCACAGATGTAGCTGAAGAGGTGAGCAGTGCGGCGCTCCACCGGCAGTAGCGACAGCAGCACCTCCCCATAATCCAACACTGTAGGGGTCTGAGGAAAAACATCGACATGTAAACTCAGACGGTTATATTTTAAGTGAAAACTAACATGTATTAGGGTATTGGATCTGTGCATTAGAAAATACTTTTCCATAATGTATTACTGCTTACATTAGTTAGGCTATAATGGCTATTAGCTATGTGTTTTGCTGAGCTTTAAAAAAAATAAAAAATAATAAAAACATTTTAATTTCATTTGACCTTTAAAGGTAAAGCTTTTTTTTTCTAGTATCGCACATTTTTGCGATTGTTTTAGAACTTCCGATTCAGTCGCGTATGGGAGAAATGACTAGGAATACAAAAAGGCAGGAAACGGACAAACTACCTGCTCTACAAACAAGTGTTTGCATGACTATACAAACCAAGTAGAATAATATAATAAGAAAATATAAGTTTCCAACATCAAGCAGCATAACAAGCTGTTTGTAACGTCTAAAAATAAATGGAAGTGAATGAGACCAGAAGTCTAGAGCCAAAGAAAAATCCAATGGCTGCGTCTGCTCGTACGTGAAGAATAAGGTGAATAAGCTAGTGTGCTCCAAACCAGTGTCAAAATTTGCATATTAATACCTTGTGTAAGAGGTATTTATATAACAAAAAGATGCAAATACAGAGTAAAAGTCAAATAGATGTAGAACTAAAAATATATATCCATATATAACTATCTAGAAATGCTTTTTGTATTATAATGTAATGTATTTACTATATTTAAATATAGTATATTAGTTTCTGTAAATGGACACATTAAACATTTACATATTTATGTAAAGTATGTCTGTACTTCAATTTACAAATACGTTAACAAATACTGAGTATGAGATTATAAAACACTTAAAAATAAGGTTTCATTAATGTATTTATTTACTAAGTGTGAATAATACTTGTACATCATTTATTAATCAAAGCTCAACATTTACTAATGCAGTATTAAAATCCAACTTATTCCAAAAGAGTTAATATGAACAACTATACAGTATATTCATTAACTAATGCTAATAGATTTATTTCAATAAATAAATGTTATAATTCTCTTTTTTTATGCAATCACATACATACATACATATATATATATATATATATACACATACATGTATATATATATATATA
>CAIGQV010019355.1:1568659-1590603 GCA_903798115.1 Danio jaintianensis
ATATATATATATATATATATATATATATTATGTAACTATAATACAAAAAATACATAGCTTTATGCATTTAAAATTTTAACCTTTACATTTTTGCGCATTAAAAGTAAACCTAATTTTAGATGTGCAAAATAATCAATATAAAAAAAACTAATTAAACTTGCATTATAAAATCAATTCAAATACTATAGTAAAATAATACTTTTTTCTTATTTAATAAGTTTGCCAATACTGAATGAACTTCATTTATAATTGACATTCTTAACGATTAAATATTTAAATTCATCAAGTGCATGCTGCTGGTTTCTGTAATAGCCTTTGCATTGTCCGCTGAGGTCTTAAAATGCAAAAAAGACCTCTCCGTTTTTGAGCTCTAAACCTCGGACACAAGGTGAAATTGATACGATCTGGCAGCCTATAATGAGTTTTCTGTGCGTTGGTGTGAAAGCAAACAAGAGAGCGTTTGTGTGAGAAACTGACCCGAATCTTGCCATCCAGCACGGAGATGACCTCGCCCATCATGTGCACCAGGTCTTCATACTGATAGGTGTTATCTGTGAGCCAAACCGCCTCACGGATGGTCAGGATCTCCTTACTGATGAATCTGCCATTAAAATGAGTGATAAAACATGTTAAAGGTCTGCTGAAGTGACTTGAAATACGCAGATTTGTTCAATGTGTGACAATTGTAACTGAAACATGAAGATGGGGAGGAGCAATGAGTAGCTCCTCCCACTTTCAAAACAAATAGCCAATAGTATTTTGTTTATATCACAGCTCAGCCAATCAGAGTCGTTGAGCTAAAGCATATCTGATTCATGATTTATTAAGTGGTTAGGTGAACCCTCAGTATGAAAAAATGTCTACATGTGAATAAGCGATTGATTTTAGCCGTAAGCATCTTGTAGGGGCGGGACAATTCAGACCCTAGAGAGCCTTTGATTGGACAGAAGATCTGATGAGAAGCTCAAATTCACAGCAATGTCATAAAAATAAAACAAATGTTGACTTTTATTGCCGAAAGTGCTTATATCGTCTAACTATGAATTAAGTCTTTGTTTTGGAGCATGCTAGCTTATAGATAACCTTAAGATTAGCATATGGATGGCCAAAAATATTTATAAACAAGCTTTCATTTTGATTTCAGACATAAACTGTGTTAATAGGCCTATTTCACAAATATGGTGCTCAGAAAGTGTTTAAAAGAAGCAAACCTATTTTACATTTTTTTAATTTGTTTACGTTTTTTTATATTTAATTACAAAATAAATGTACAATTACAGAACTTTAAAGAATATGTAAATTTAAGTTTCATTCATGGGCGATAACAAAGTGCCGTAATTTGGTAGGAAAATGCTGCCATCTACTGAAAAAGCATTTTAACTAAGTAAACTAAATAAGACATTAAGATCCTGAATTAGATGATTTTATTTACATAATTACAGTACCAAAACACAATACGCTGGTTAAAATGACCATTACAATATAATAATGAAATAATGACTGTTCACAGTCTATTATAATGAATTGGCTGGAAAACAACGCTATTTCCTATTCTGGTCTTGATTGGCAGATTTATGAAGTAGGCCTTTATTGTGTCGTGGCTCACCTGGTGCAGATGACCATGCAGGCGATGCCCAGGAGCTGCAGCTGGGCCTTTGGCACTGAGCGCAGGTGCAGATAGCGGTCCACACAGCTGATGGTTACGTGCAGCACCTGACTGGAGAAGTCTTTCGTGGTGGTCACTTCCACCAACCAGTCCACCAGAATATACCTGAAACAACAGATCAAATTGGTCAACAAATGAAGCAAAAACAGTAAAGGTACAGGATTGGTTCACTGATTAGGTGATTAGGACCTTTACAATTAAACACTGAGCTAGGCTTTTGCCGTTAACGAATTTTTTTGTTGCGATTAATTGCTGAAGCTTTTATTGCGATTATATGGTATTATCACAATATTGACTCAAGCTGTTAAAAACAAATACTTTAACATGTATAATAACAAAAAAAACTAACATATTTTTTCATTTCAGTAATTAAAAAGACAGATGCACACAAAAATATTCACATTGAGATACCAGTTTGGAAATTAGTTTTTTGCCACCAAGTCTCAGGTTTTAAAATATAAATATTTAAAAATAAATAAATACAAAAATATTATATATTATACACACACAGGCAACTTTATTGGGTACACCTGTCCACACGGCAGCAACTCAATGCATTTAGGCATGTAGACATGGTCAAGACGATCTGCTGCAGTTCAAACCGAGCATCAGAATGGGGAAGAAAGGTGACTTTGAACGTGGCATGGTTGTTTGTGCCAGACGGGCTGGTCTGAGTATTTCAGAAACTGCTGATCTACTGGGATTTTTACGCACAACCATCTCTAGGGTTTACAGAGAATGGTCCGAAAAAGAGAAAATATCCAGTGAGCGGCAGTTCTGTGGGCGCAAATGCCTTGTTGATGCCAGAGGTCAGAGGAGAATGGCCAGACTGGTTCCAGCAGATAGAAAGGCAACAGTAACTCAAATAAACACTCGTTACAACCGAGGTATGCAGAAGAGCATCTCTGAACGCACAACACATTGAACCTTGAGGCGGATGGGCTACAGCAGCAGAAGACTACACCGGGTGCCACTCCTGTCAGCTAAGAACAGGAAACTGAGGCTACAATTCGCACAGGCTCACCAAAATTGGACAATTGAAGTTTGAAAAAACGTTGCCTGGTCTGATGAGTCTCGATTTCTGATGCAACATTCGGATGGTAGGGTCAGAATTTGGCGTCAACAACATGAAAGCATGGATCTATCCTGCCTTGTATCAACGGTTCAGGCTGGTGGTGGTGTTGTAATGGTGTAAGGGATATTTTCTTGGCACACTTTGGGCCCATTAGTACCAATTGAGCATCGTGTCAACGCCACAGCCTACCTGAGTATTGTTGCTGACCATGTCCATCCCTTTATGACCACAGTGTACCCATCTCCTGATGGCTACTTCCAGCAAGATAACGTGCCATGTCATAAAGTGCGAATCATCTCAGACTGGTCATCTCTTGAACATGACAATGAGTTCACTGTTCATGAGTTCACTGTACTGAAATGGCCTCCAGTCACCAGATCTCAATCCAATAGAGCACCTTTGGGATGTGGTGGAACGGAAGATTCGCATCATGGATGTGCAGCCGCCAAATCTGCAGCAACTGCGTGATGCTATCATGTCAATATGGACCAAAATCTCTGAGGAATATTTCCAGTACCTTGTTGAATCTATGCCACGAAGGATTAAGGCAGTTCTGAAGGCAAAAGGGGGTCCAACCCGGTACTAGTAAGATATACCCAATAAAGTGGCCGGTGAGTGTGTATGTATATTCACAAGGACTTTGCTGGCAACATAAATAAAGACACATTGAAAAAAATCTACATTTTTAATATTATTTATATAGCATTCTTGTATTCAATTGTATTATGACTTGGCTTATATTTGTAATACTTTTATTATTTTATTATTATTTTATGTTTTAATATTAATAAGTTTTGTAATCATTTTATGAGATTTATTGTTTTTTTATTTTCTTCTAATTTTACATTTAAGCTTTTCATCAGTTTTAATGTAGTACTCTTTATTTTCTACTGATTCTTTACTGATTACTTTCAGATAGCTAAAAACTGTACAGAACAAAATATAGTTGCATTTGTCAGTCTACTAGCACGAAGGTTAAAATTATTGGAAATATTATTAGATTACTGAAAAAAGAAAGCTGCTCCTACATTTATACACATCTAATGAGGGATGTAATGACATTTGGTACTGGAGAAAATCAGATTCTCCCTAAAAAAAAAAAAGAAAGAAGACAAATTTAATCAAATCTGGCAACCTCTCATAGATTTTAAAAACATAAATTTAACAGGAAATAGTTTAATTGAAGAAGATTAGACTAATGTAGATTAAAACTGAAGGTCAGTATTTATTTACTTATTGTATCTATTATTATTTTACTTTCTTATATATTGTATCTCATTGTTAATTGCTGTGTAAATGTTTGTTTTAATTCAATGTGTTTGAATATTTAAAAAAATATAAAGAAAGATTAAACGTTTCGATAATACGTTATATTAAAAGCATTAGATGTGATTTTGCTGTACCTCTTGGTGGTGATGTCCTGTCCCTGCAGATGCGGCAGGTACCGAAGGGCTGAGGGTCCCGTCTGGAAGAACTGGGACACGAGTTCAGTGCAGGCCCGCGGCTCCAGACCCAGAGGGTTAGCAGAACCACACGACTTCACAAACGCCAGCTGGAGACCACAGACACGTCAGACAAACACAAAACACATAACATTTGAATGTGTGTTTAATACTGCGTCACAAATGCACAGACGTCCATGCAAAAAAGCATCATTCTCATTCAGAGCTCGATCTCAGCCCATTTACCCACGTCAGAATGGCATTCAAGCTAGCACAGCTGCTGATTAATGCGAATCATGTCAACAATGGCACAGAAAACCTCCAGATGAGATAACAGGAATTGTGACGCAGCTTTTCCAGGGCTTGCACTTTTATTATGAGCAGATTCAGAGCAGGGACATTACGAGAATGGAAATATAACAGATGAATGATTGGTGACTTCACTAAAAACCAAATAAATCATAACAACTTCCACCACATACGTCAAATTTCAGAAAGTAAGAAAAATAAATTAAGTAAAGACTGAGAAATACAAAACAAAAATATAAACAAATACAGTTATATAATAATAGTTTTTAAAATTCTGACAAAAGGTCACCAAAGTAAAACACAAAGAGGAAAGTTAATATTAAATTACAATAAAATGTAGACTGCAAAACAAATAAAATAAAGTATTTTGATTTAAAAATAATAATACAGGAAATAAAGTTTGTTAATATAAATGTAAAAATGTAGGCCATAAATAAAAGTAAAAAAAGTCAATAATTAAAATATAATTGATATACAGTATACTTTATGATTATACCATATTATATAAATATATTGAAATATACTCAATACTTAATATTTAGTTAAGTTATTAAATATTAAAAAGTTAATATTTGGCAAAAACAAAAAAAAAAAACATTTATATATATATATATATATATATATATATATATATATATATAAAATGATATTAAATATAATAATAATAATAATAATAATATTAATTAAAATGTACTCCGCTACAATAACACAGTTTTACATATTTCAACAACAAAAAACAAAAACAAATAAATAAATAAATAAAAATGCAAAAACTACTGATTTTAAGCTGGTTATTAAAATTGTATATATAAAAACAAAAACAACGGCATCATAAAATGTGAGAGCAGTTGCAAAATTTCCAACTCAATTCATGCTGAATAAAATTAATTAAAAAGGTGCAGTATGACAGTTTGACACCCAGTGGTTGAACTAGATCTTGTACTCCTGGTTCAAAACACAGGCAAGCACTGGTTGCCAGATTGACAACACCAACAGCAGTGTGCCTGACTATCGACCCTAAAGGCTGATTTAAACCATGTTCTAAATAAAAGCAACACCACGCAAAAGAAGTAATATTTTCAATATTAAAAGGAGTTTTTGTCCTAACCAACACCTGAAATTTATATTTTAAAAACGGCTTCTATTTCTTGCAGCTGAACAACAGAAAACTGACAATGATCACCTCAGGTACACCTTATGTGCTTTATTCAGTGTTAAATGCTAATAATGTGAGTTTGAACGCCATTTTACATGACATTTATTGCCGTACTACTGAAAGCAGCAGCAGATAGTACACCTCAGATCTTAAAAATAAAATAAACCGTGTGAAATTGAACTTTAGAACTGTGACTCTGTGCAAGCCAACACATATCAATGATTCAGCATCTACATTTAATAATGTTAAAGAGGTTTAATATGTATTAATTAGATTATAATTAATACCATTTCGTTGGAGTGCAGTAAGTGCACTATTCTGTGCTTCTTAATGGCTGTTTTTACATTTCTGTCGTGTTTCTCGTCATGTAGCATATTGCTAGACGGGGTTGCAATGTAACCTGCTCACCTAATGTTTACGTTTGTAATATTTATATTATTTGCCAATTAATAACCTCATGTGGATCTCTGAATCTGCATCTCTTTTCGGAGTTTGTTACAGTCCACCGGAGGTCACATTTTCGGTCGCAGATGCATACTTTGAGAGCCTTCATGCCTGAACGAATCAAATATGCTGTTTTCCACCAAGGAAACCCGGGGTGATAAAAATAATATTGGCTAAGTCCGGCACGTAACGCACATTTTCAAAGCAGAATATCTAACTTTAGCATTGTTTTTTAGGTAGACAAGAATGTTCACTTAGCATGTTTCTGCAAACATATTATAGTATTTTTATGCTTTAGAAAAGTCAAAAACTGACATATAGCACCTTTAAAGAAAGAAAAGCTATCTAAATATGATGACTGATCAAGAAAAAATTTAAATAAAGATATTAAAGTGGCACCAATTTTAACATTTCATTTTTAATACACATGATATTTCTCCAGTCACCTGAGCTTCCCAGCATCCTCTAGCAGCATAGTCCCTGAGTGTGCGCATGCACTGCAGATACCTGCCGGGGTCGGCCGTCTGGAGGAGACGAAGTAAAAACACATTAGCAAAACAAACAAAACTAGCAAACACATGAGTACCATCATCATCACAAAAGCCAGCTCTTACCGATGAGGCACGGCTGATTGCCCACAGCAGGTACGAGCTCTGCAGACTCCCGCATCTGGAGGACTCCTTCAGCATGAGCTCCGCTTCATCACGCTTCTCCTCATCCTGAGAAACACACATGCTATAACCAACACCTGCTGCTGCATTTACACAAACACACACCATGCAGACCTGACAGCACAACATCACCACCAGGTGTCAATAAGCATGTTGGGATGTGGAAATGAATGGGTTTGACCATCTCACACTGATTTATCCCTTAACCCTTGTGTACTGTTCAAATGTACTACCCTTTTATTATGTTGGTGGCTATTTTTGCCCCATTGACTTCCATTATAACCACATTTTTTTTATTGCAAAGCCATGACACCAAATAATCGTGCATTTTTGATTATTAGTGGTTTTCCCCTTTAGATAAGCCTGTGCAAAAAGTTTTCTGGCTTTTATATGGAGTTCTGTGGAGTAAAACAGCAGATTAAAGTGTGTGTGCATAAATACACTTACTATGTTTACTATGTTCGGAGAACTGAGCTGCATATTTTGATTTTCTCAGACATATCAAGGTAAGTGCACAAAGGGTCTCTCACATACACACACTTTTATACTCCATTCAAAAGTTAGAAACTAAGCTTTCCTTGCACTGACAAATTTAACCAGCAACAATCAAGAATACATTTTATGGTGTCATGGCTTTGCAATCAAAAAATGTCATTATAATGGAAGTCAATGGGGCAAAAACAGCCACCAACATAATGAAAGCATAGTAAATTTGCCTAGAGTGTATTGTTGAGGTTTTAAAAATTTTCAAAGCATTTTCCCAAAATGTGTCAAAATATGATTTGTCACCAAAAATAATTCTATTTGCTGAAACAGAGAGAAAGTTGCGGCCAAATTAAGCCTCAAAATCACCCCAGAGTGAATGAAAACATCCCCAACAGCACACAAGGGTTAATCAATTCCCTGATGCAGCAAATCTTTGGAACAATCGTCTCAGGTTGGAAGACCACTGTATTTTTAGTGCAAGCAACACTCACGTCAAACAGCTGAAGGACTCGGGCCAGACAGTACAGTAACGTCCCTTTTCGTCCCTAAAAAAAAAAAAAGAAAAAAAGAAAGACAAAAAAGTTACATTACAAAATGTTTCAAATATTGTATCAAATTAATAAACTGTAAAACAGGGCTGTGCAACATATAGTTTCAGCATCAATATTGCAATGTGCAAATCTGCAATAGTCACATCGCAGGATCTGAAATGTATTTTTAAGGTCTGTGACTGTAAGACATCAAGCAAATATAAACCATTTCGGCACAAGAAATTCTTAAGTAAAAAAATAAATAAAATAAAAAATAATAATAACTTATATAATGAAGACTATACAGTTAATTTTCATTTGATTATTGCATTTCTGAACATCAATGCTGTTAGACTCCACTGAAAACGATGAAGTGCTGTTTATTTAATTTTTATTATTACTACTGTTTTCATCCATGCTTTATTTAATTTTGCATATTTTTATATAGTTTTGTATATTTTATGCAGATGCACTGCCTTAAAATTATTTACAAATCTATAACATTAGTTGATATTATAATTTGCATTTAATAATACAAAATATATTTTAAAGATACAATGTTGTATTTATTTGCTAAGACATTTCTATGTCAATTTTTATTTATCCCGTGACAGCAAAGCTGAATATTTCTTTTATAGTTTTTTTTTTTTAATCTAACATGCTAATGAAATGCCATGGAAACAGTAGTGATGCTTAATTTGTTTAATATTTGTATTTTTCAGAATTCATTGTTCCAAACATTTGGGCAAAGATTAATCGCGGATAATCATATCCAAAATAATTATATTTCTATATAATTTGTATCATATACATTTTATATCTAAATATGGAAAAACTTTTTCTCAAATATATGCATGCATGTGTGTATTTATATATATACCTGATAAATATACACAGTACAGTATGCATACTTAAATTACGTCAAAACAGACTTTTATTTTGGATGCGATTAATTGCGATTATTTTTTGCCAAGCACTAATTTTCAAATGGAACTATTTTACAACATTCAATACTCATTAAGATTCTTCTTTTAAAATTAATGCAACATTATAATAATAAAATATTATACAATATGCAACATTAATTCTTGCAATAGTTGATAAACCCTTCATTGTTAAATAGAAGTGATATGTACTTTTATTTGACATTATGCATCAGCTTGTTGTGAGCTTGTTGTGAGCTTAACAAATGGGTTCCAAAATAACATTTGACAAAAAATGTTTTTTATTAAATATAAAAATGATATATTATAGCCGATCCATCACATTAAACCCAATTTAAATGAACTACTATGCTAATATATATTTTAAAGGAGCTTAAATATTAATTTAATACCATGGGTCTTAATACCAAACAGGGTCTAATACAAATACATTAAAAGACACTGCATAGTTTGATGTTGTGAATAAAAGAAACTGTGTAGTGGGTCTAAAGTGCACAAGCAGAGAATGCTGGGATATGGAGGCGTTTCTCACCAGACTGGTCTGACACTCGGCTTGGAGCCGGTCGAACACCACAGCTTTACAGCAGCTGCCGGACACGGACCAGGGCGGCCGGATAAACAGCCAGATAAAGGGCTCGGCCTGCGGGGACCTGAGGCTCTCAGACAGGCTCAGATACCGAGACGCCATTCGGCCACACAGATCAGCACGACCCTCCTCGCTGAGTAATGCTGCAGGACACACACACATTAATCAGCTTTCATCAACACAATTCAATCAAATCAAATCAATCAATCAAAAACACGCTGAAAGTGAGCGTAGACACTTACGTCCTTCATTGTACAAATATGCGATTCCTAGTTTCACAGCAGCTTCAAAGTTCCCTTTCTCCGCAGCCCTGGATGAGCAGGAATTTAATGAGAAAAATGCATTCAAATAATAACAAAAGCAACAAGACGAGCTTGTACTAAGCCATTCTGAAAGTCCTTAATGTGGAAATGTGTGCATCAAACAGGCACTCGCATGCTTTGGAAAGCAGGGTTTAGGCACAACTACTGAAACAGTTCCCATGGTGATGTAAAACTGGAAATATCATGGAACACCAAGCGTTTTCTGAGCCAGAAAATTATGAGAAAATCCATTTCTACAGAAGTATAAATAGAAACTAAAGTTTAAAGAGACAAAAACTAAAATTCCCAGATATTCCATGACTTGAATAAAAAATAAATAAATATAAAATAAAAATAAATAAATATAGATTTCTTTTTTCTCTCTGACTTTTAATGTATAAAATAGGCTTTTTAAAATTCTATATTTCAGAAACTCATAGTAGGGTTGTCGCGATACCATTAATTGACGTTACGATACTATACCAGCTGAAGTATCGTGATACCAAGTAGTATTGCGATACTGTAATTCATAACTCAAATCTATGAAATAAAGAAAATTGTCAGAAATACTATATTTTATGTTATAATATAGAATTCATCTTAAATAGAATTCATAATTTCCTTATTATTGAAAAAAGTATTTGCACATCACTTCACCTCAAGTATTTTGTAGATAACTGACCAACAAAAAATACATAAAAATAAAGATACAAATTATACCAAACGAAATTGAATTTCGGTTGTTGTAGTTACTAAATCATATTGACAGGAACAGAAATAAACTGATTCAGATGTGCATTCGAACTGAAACGTCAGAAAACATGCAATAGGCTGCCATAAAAGGCTTGAATTCTACAGTTTTGCAACCTTAAAGGGCTCCACAGACTACTCAAATAACATGGTCTATTGTTGCACAAAGGCGTGAGCATTTTAGTGACTTTTCCACATGCAACATTATCTACTGTAGATAGACCGTTAATGACGACCCTACCGTTCACAAACTACAGTGGCACCGCCAGTATTTTGGAGCCATAGTATCATGATACTACCATAGTACCAGTAAACCTTGCAACCTTACCCCATAGGAACCCTGCATTATACACTTGTATTAGCTGATGCCTGATTAGTTTATTCATATACACATCAGCAATTTATGGCTATTTTATAGCATGATCAATGTAGGTTAAAACATATTACAGAATAATAACAACTTCATAATTTAATAAGAGATGATAAAGACTTCCTATAATTTTTCTTCAATTCTTACTTTTTCATTTAAAGAGATAGTTCACGCCAAAAAACTCACTATTTACTCTCCCTCAAGTGGTTCCAAACCTTTATGACCTTCTTTCTTTTGTTGAACACAAAAGAAGATATTCTGAAGAATGTTAGAAACCAGTAACCATTGACTTCCACAGTCATAGTAACCATTGACCTGCCACAGCCATATCACCCTGCAGCCCAAGACCGGTTACTCACTGAAGCTAAGCAGGGCTGAGCCTGGTCAGTACCTGGATGGGAGACCACATGTAAAAACTAGGTTGCTGTTGGAAGTGGTGTTAGTGAGGCCAGCAGGGGGCCCTCAACCTGCTGTCTGTGTGAGTCCTAATGCCCCAGTAAAAAGTGAAGGGGACACCAAACTGTCATTGGGCGCCGTCTTTCGGATGAGACGTTAAACCGAGGTCCTGACTCTCTGTGGTCGTTAAAAATCCCATGGTACTTCTCGTAAAGAGTAGGGGTGTAACCCCAGTGTCCTGGTCAAAAATTCCCTCCATTGGCCCTTACC
The DNA here is from genome assembly GCA_903798115.1 of Danio jaintianensis. Taxonomy (NCBI): domain Eukaryota; kingdom Metazoa; phylum Chordata; class Actinopteri; order Cypriniformes; family Danionidae; genus Danio; species Danio jaintianensis. The sequence continues at coordinate 1,580,057 of CAIGQV010019355.1, forward strand.
CATCACGGCCTCCCAATCATCCCCATTCACCAAATTGGCTGTATCACTGTTTCTCCACTCCACCAATAACTGCATTGAAGTGAGCGCACTAGCGCCGTTGTCCTGTGGATGCTGCACACTGGTGGTGGTATGGAGAGACCCCCTCTCATGATTGTGAAGCGCTTTGGGTGTATGGCCATACACAATAAATGCGCTATATAAATACACATAACTTACTTACTATTTGTTTTTTCTACTACACAAGTCAAAGGTTGCAGTTTTCCCTACATATACACACATCTTTCCCCCAGCCTCAAAAACACAATACCTTTCAAAGAGCCAAACAGTATCAGGAGCCGGCCAGCGGTCTTTGAAACTCACTCGTGCCCAGATACTCGCGTTAGTATCGATAATGTCACGAAGGTGAGAATGAACCTGTAGGGGTCACATGACAATCCACATTAGAATGATGGAGGATGTATGAGATTGTAAATGAGGTTGTATGTTCGTTTTGTGGCTGGACGTACGGCTCTGACAGAGAGAAGATCCTTGGCTGAGAGACACTGGAGGACGAACACCAGGAGCTCTTCAGGCAGAGACAGCAGCGAGACGGCAGACACTCGCTTTCGCACCCGCTTCCGCACAGGGAGAGAGAAACATTTTGCACATCGACAGTGGAGCGCTAGAAAAGCAGAAAGGAGAAATTCAATAACATAAGCTCATCGGTTTCCTTGTCGCATATTCTTAAACACAAACACAGAAAATCATTATTAAGCCAAAGATAAGTAAGCATTATTATTATTAAAAGACCTAAAAGAAATTCACTAATGTGTTTTTATCTTTACCTTTATTTTTTATTTATTGCCACATCAGCAACTTATGGCATTTCATGGCAAGATCAATATATATAAAAACATTACATGATAAGAACAACTTTATATTTCAATAAGAGATGATACACTTTATAAATATATAAATAAAAATAAATAAAATTCACAAAAACTGTATATTAAAAGTTAAATACGATTTTTCAATTCAACATTTGATAAATAACTTAGGGTGGCATGGTGGCTCAGTGGTTAGTACTGTCGCCTCACAGAGAGAAGGTCACTGGTTCGAGTCCCGACTGGGTCAGTTGGCATTTCTTTGTGGAGTTTGCATGTTCTCCCCGTGTTGGCGAGGGTTTCCTCCGGGTGCTACATTAATATTTATGAAGTAAACTTCAACACATATTTCATTAATATATTACACTTCAATTAAATAAAGCAAATTAAGCTTATATCAACGAAATTCTGCCTAACGACTCAGCAACAACCCTGCGACAGTGGAGTGCTAGAGATGCCGAAAGGAGAAATTTAATGACATTAGCTGATAGGTTTCCTTTTTGCTGCATCTTTGATATATAAATGCTGAAAAAAAACAGTCATCAAATCATTATTAAGCATTATTATTATTAAAAGATCTAAAAGAAATTCCCTAATGTGTTTTGATCTTTGCCATATTGTACTGAAAACTGAATTAACTAGCCATTCTGAGATTATTATTATAATTAGTAGTAGTAGTAGTAGTAGTATTAATAACTGGGTCATTACTGGATACATTTAAAATACATGTACTCGTTTAAAATACACATACATACATACACACATACATACATACATACATGCATATATAATCCTTGAGTCATTTTCAAAACTTGCCAACATTCTAGTTAAAAAAGGGCAAATTTTGTGTTTCAAAATGTTTTTACTGTCAAATAATACACTTTATTTTATAATAATTCTTTAAATAATAGTTTTTTTTCCCAGCTAATCTGCTTTACATTGACCACTTTACCAACTATATAGACCATTTCAATGTGGTCATGTCATTGGCCCACGAACATTTCCTGCTTGTTATCAAACTATTTCATAACTGTAACAAGAGGCAATTTAATCACAACTTAATGTTAAAACAGCTATCATAACATTATTTATCAATTTGTGGCTCTTTTTGGATTCTCAGAAGCTATAGAAATTAAAAACGTAAAACAGGACATACGTTGGGACCATTGTTTTTGTTTACATCCCTCAAAATGGTCTATATCAAAATGTGCAGTTAAATACAAAACACATCTTCTTTTTGGTTAAGCACTGATAAAATAAAAGTATTTTTCATGTTTCGTGTTGAATTAATGCATTTTATTTTTCATGTAGACACTATTGGATTATTATTGGGTTATTCATGTGACGATTTTAAATATATGTAATCAAAAACCAAGTATTTTCTGCACATACCATCCATGGTTGTGTGTGTGTGTGGTAAGCTTGAATCTTTACCATGGCATAAACATAGCAATACCGTGGTGCCAAAATATTTCTTTCATATTATAATACAAACATTTGTATATTAATATAATACAAATATTTCTTTCTTACAACATAGTATTTTCATCCAAATACCAAGGTACTTCATATATTATGATGGTACTACATTCCAAACATGGTATTACCATGGTACACTAGAACGATGCTGCATTGCGAAATATAGAACACAATTAGATATAATTTATATCGGTTTTCGAGTATAAATTGTTTTAAATGAGTAAAAACCCACAAAGAAAACAGTTTAAGATAATAACCATGATTATATTAGTTCTTAAAATGGCAGAACTGACATGTTAGCAACCACTGGCCAGTTTTCCCTCCTTATTGGTGAACCAGTCATGAGATAGAAAGTAACTGACCGAACTTTACCAGATACTACATTGCTATTTATGAAGTAAACTTCAACGCATATTTCATTAATATATTACACTTCAATTAAATAAAGCAAATTAAGCTTATATCAACGAAATTCTGCTCAGCAACAACCCTAACGTTAAGTCTTTGCTATTTTGTTATTTTAAACACTAACTTACTTCAGCGGTTATGATAAAACATAAACAAAGATGTTTCTCAGTGTTTATAAAATATGAACTTACAAACTTACAAGCGTTGGTTAACAGGAAATGCATCATTTAACAAAATTAAAGTAGTCACTTACCGCCCGCTTTCATTTCAAGGAGGGATCGGGGAAGTCAGCTTACAGCAATAATGCTTCGCAGTCAACTGAAAATGATACTTAAACCCGTGATTATTGAACTCTTGATTAATATAATCAGTTTTGCAGATTAACCTACTAAATTCCTGTTAGCTACAAGCGTTGGACTGTTTAAAACACAACTCTCCTCTGCCTCAACCATGCAACTTCCATCAAACCCCTCCCCCCGGCGCTTAGCCACGCCTGCGCGGACAGTTTAAACATCAACTCTGGGCGCTCATTGGTCAGTGTACGACTACGCCCATCGCGGCCTATACCGCGTCCTGATTGGCCTTCGTGTAAACCTCGACGCGCCATTGGTCAGCAGTTCTGAACGTACAAAAATGCGTCGGTTTATTGGCTGAAAAGATGCTTTTTCGAATTACGCGGTTACAGCCCTGCGGAAATGGATTGGCTAGTGGTTTCGCTCGGAGAACTCTGGGAGATGTAGGATCTCATTACATATGCAGTATAACATTGGCTAATGTACTCAGAGGAAATCAAGTTGTGTATTTGAACCAAATGAGTTGTTAGTCGAAGATTTGGTTACGATCTGCACAAAGCAACAAGTCAATAACGCAAGACTAATTTAAACAATCTTAATTCTGGCGTACTATGAAACTTACCTCACAAACTGTTAGAATTAAACACGGATACACTTATTAAATAGCCTGATCATTTACCAATACATTATAATATTATATACGTATCGTATAACTATATTTATACACATATAAATAGTATTTTATTTGATAGGATACTTCTTATTATTTCAGTTTAAGTGAGTTTACTTCAAAACAGGCTATTTGTTTATTATTTTATTTATTATTTACTTATTTATGCATTTGAAAAAATATATATATATATATATAATTTCAGGAAACAAAAAGAAACCGTTTTATGTTATGTTTTGTTAAATTAAATGACTTCTTTCCTTTTTTTAAATGTCTTTATTATTCATTCATTCATTTTCCTTTGGCTTAGTCCCTCATCAGGGGTTGCCACAGCGGAATGAACCATCAGTTTATCCAGCATATGTTTCACACAGCGGGCGCCCATTCAGCCGCAACCCAGTACTGGGAAACACCCATACACACTCATTGGCACTCATACTACGACCAATTTAGTTTATTCAATTCACCTATAGCGCATGTCTTTGAACTGTGGGGGAAACCGGACCACCTGGGGGAAACCCACGCGTCTTTATTATTATAATTATTATTTTAAAAGTCAGGTATTTAGGTATTTTCAAGTTTAGGTATTTTAATACATCAACTTTAACTAGATGAGAAAGGGTAATGTTGATTTAGTAACTACATGAAATCAAGTAACCTTTCCTTTATTTTGTATCATTTTATTTCAAGCAACAAAAATGTGTTTTTAATGTTTCATATTAGTTAAAATAATACTTTTAAAATTATTTGTCATTTTAAAATAAATATATGTAATTACTTGTTACTTACAGAGCGCGACTCGGTGGCTCTGTGGTTAGCACTGTCGCCTCACAGCAAGAAGGTTGCTGGTTCGAGTCCCGACTGGGACAATTGGCATTTCTGTGTGGAGTTTGTTCTCCTCGTGTTGGTGTGGGTTTCCTCTGGGTGCTCCGTTTTCCCCCAAGGTCCAAAGACATGTGCTATAGGTGAATTGGATAAACTAATTTGGTCGTAGTATGTGAATGTGAATGTGAGTGTGTATGGGTGTTTCCCAGGACCAAGTTGCAAATGAAAGGGCATCTGCTGTGTAAAACATATGCTGGATAAGTTGGCGGTTCATTCTGCTGTGGCGTCCCCTGATAAATAAAGTGACTAAGCTGAAGGAAAATGAATGAATGAATGAATGTTGCTTACAGTTAAATATTTACTGATGAATACAGTTATTCATTTGGACACTGTCTCTTCGTGAAAAACAAATGAACAAATACGCATATGGAGATGAGGTATTGATTAAAATAGAAATGTATTTAAAAAGAACACGACTGCAAAACTAGCACAGCTGCAGGAAATCAATAGCTTGAGTCAAAAGTCAATGCAGTTCAGCAGTCATTTTACAAAAATATTGACAGCAAAATGCGGCAACTGAATAATCAGAGTCTGGTAATTCTGTATTTTTAAAGGTTAAAGATTTCACAACTCAACTTCTCTTGGAAAACTAATGTCTTTCTCAATTGACTCATTCCAGAATTGTGTATGCATTTTAAGCTTTTCCATTCCTTATCCTTAAACTGTAATGATATACAAAAAACAGTTAAGTGAATCCATTATCATTCAGTCATTCATTTTCCTTCAGCTTAATCCCTTTATTCCTCAGGGGTCACTCGAGCGGAATGAACCGCCAACTATTCCGGCATATGTTTTACGCAGCGGATGCCCTTCAAGCTGCAACCCAGTACTGGGAAACATCCATACACACTCATTCACACACACACTCATACACTATGGCCAATTAAGTTTATTCAATTCACCTATAGCGCATGTCTTTGGACTATGGGGGAAACCAGAGCACCCGGTGGAACCCACGCCAACACGAGGGAGAACATGCAAACTCCACACAGAAATGCCAACTGACCCAGCTGACAGTGCTAACCACTGAGCCACCATGTCGCAATCCATTATCAATGTATAATAATGTGAAATGTTTAAAATGTGATGGGAAACATTTGATTCTGTTACTAATTGTTATTTAACTTATTGTTAAACCTTTTAAACAGGGTTGACGGTAACGGAGTTGCCATTTTCCACCATTTTGTGCTTTAGCTCAAGATGCTAACCTCAAACCGGATACCACATGACACGTCTAAAACACAATTTATTGTATTTTCATCATATTATTGTTGTTAAAAGGTGAATGAGAAATTTGCTGAAATATCACAGTATAAAATATTGAAATATCACATATCAACAGAGTTGACATAATTAATCTACTATTCATTCATTCATTTTCCTTCAGCTCAGTCTCTGTTTCAGAGGTCGCCACAGTGAAATGAACCATCAACTATTCCAGCAAATGTTTTACGCAGCGGATGCCCTTCCAGCTGCAACCCAGTACTGGGAAACTAATCTACTATTGGTGTATCCTAAATATTTTGTACAAATTAATGAGAGAAGAATAATAACAAGCCTCAGTGCCTTCTAGAGTTTCCCGCCAGAGGATGGGACATCACTTGGAGCAAGTCACATGCTTTTTATATCAGTGTTTTACAGTTTTTTTATAACCAATATAACAGAGTTGACTAGAATGTATAGGGACAGACACAACATGCATTTTTTTTAACCGAAATTACAAATAATACAGAAAATAGATATTTCATGCAAACTTAACTTAACTAACTTAGTAGCGTAAACACACAAAAAGATACAAATTAGACTCGAATGTATGATTCAGAAGGCGGAGACAGTCAAAAATTGGTATTAAGGTAATATGTTCAAGACAAATTGTCCATACAAACTTTACAAATTATTTAAAAAGATATATGTCTTAGAACAGAAATAATTGTTTCATTAAATCTATATCTATTTGTTTGGATAGAACAAAACATATTTAGTCTAGTTTTTTTAATGACAATTTTTGTCTTGATTAAATCTATATCTTTTTGTTCGGATCAAAAATATAATTTAAAATAATTAATTTTCTTCAACAAGAAAAATATAGTTTGTGCCAGTGTAGATAAAATCGTTTTCTTAGACATAAAATATATTGTTTAGAACAAGTTATTTATTTTTCATTGGCTCAAGTAATAAAATTTAGATGTGAACCATTAATGTAAATTTTTTTATTGGATGAACAACCTTTTTTTTAGTGTAGAGATATTTTGATGTAATCTAGGTTATTAATCACTAACGTTTCACTAAAGTTTTAGTTTTTGACAAATAATTGAAGGTTTATCTTGGAGACACAAAATGTACCCGGCTCGCAATTCTAGAATCATCCATATGCACTGTAAAAAAATATCCATAAATTAGCAGTTTTCTGTATTTTTCAACAACTTTTAACTTTGAAAAAGTGACTTTTATTAACATTTTTAAAGAGCCCCTATTATGGGTTTTTGAAAATGACCTTCCATGTAGTGTGTAACACAGCTCTAAGTGAAGTGAAATATCAAGCTAAGGCTTAAATCTGAAAGTGCACAGTGTTTAAAACTATTGATTCATCTATAAAAGAGTCGACTCATAGTGGTTTGAATGAATCGCCGCGTTAACGAGGCTTTAGCCGTGCCGGCGTGACGTCGATACGGAACTCAAGCCCCGCCCATTCGTTGCGCGTGCAGACCCAGGAAAATTGAAACCCCTGGCCCCGCCCACAAACACTGTAGAAAGAAAAAGAGGAAGACAAACAATGTAGCAGATCCCGGTTGAATCATGTCGCGAAGAGGCTGTGCTCTGAAGTGTGAGGGAAAGTTAGTGTTATTTTCCTTACCCAAAGATGAGGCTGTGAAGAGTCAGTGGTTGAAGTTTACTTTTGCAAAAATACCTCAGCATTATAGCCCCAGCCTTGTGCTGCTTTCCCGTCATTTTTCTAATGAGTGCTTCAGCATTCTACACGCTTACAACGGGGGATTCGTCGGCCGTTTGTTAAAGGAAGGATCAGAAAAGGCTATTGATGTATGGGACTTTGTCAGAGCTTGACAGGAACTTTACAGTACACAGTTCATAGATCAGTTTCTTCCTCCATTTCACAAGTTTAAGTAAGTGCGATTAAAATGGTTGCCTCCTTGTTTTCTCTAGCTTGCAAATGATGTATTTAATTGTGTTTTGTTACTTGTAACCGCTTGTACTGTATCTGGATAACTCTTTGTATTCTCATATCGTGTCTAAAACCATGTTGAAAACGCAACGCGTGGCGCTTTGTTTACGGATTTAAATGCATTTGTGAGCTTGCGATCTACTGCCGTTTGTCGTTGCTATGGCCACCATCAGCTGTTCCTACACACGTGCGGCGGTCAAGTTACAAAATAGTTCAGCTTTTGCCACTGTGTGGATTAATACTGAATGTGTGTCACTGTTTTTACTTATGGTTAAGAATAGAGCAATATGCTGGTGTTTAACTGCATTGCTTTATTGCATTCCTGCATTGGGCTCACACATACACTCAGACTACTTGTTGATAAGCCGTGCTGGGCATTTCTCTCTGTCTCACGCTGAACGCAGTCGACCAATCACAACCGACTGGGTCATCGGACCAATCAGCGCAGATTAGCATAGCGCTAAGGAGGGGTTTGGGAACAAATGAATCGCTGAACGAATCATATGGGAGTCGTTGGGATAATTAGGTAAAAATAAATGCATATTATGAGACAATGAAAGTGTTTTTTGACCTTGCATGCACATCAGACTGTTGTTGGAGACCCCCAAAACCAAAATATGACCTTTTTTTAAATGCATAATAGGGGCTCTTTAATAGTTAAAAGTCATATTATCTGGGTTGGTGTTGTATATTACGCTACAAAAACCTTGTAAGAAACTGCCAGTACATTTTCTGTTATTTTACACACATATTTCTCTCTATATAATTTTCTTAGACATTATACTATTTCAAACGACTAAAATATCAATAAAAGTCACTTTGTTAAACTGTAGAGTTGAAATTTTAACATCAAAAGTCGACAAAGCAGAGATCAACATCCCATAATGCATTTCACAACTGTAAATACACAGAAAACACTTGTGAATCACAAAATATGGAAACTGTTATTTGACAGATAAGTTTTTACAGTGTTTATCATACTGTAAGCTAATGTCCAGTGACACTGTGTCTTTAAATGTCTGACTTTCACTCTCAGCCTGTTATCCGCTCCAAACGCATGGATTCATCCACATGTCAGGTCATAATAATGAGACTTTGTTATAAATGAGGGTTTTGTATTCATGGTAACCATCGCAAAGTGCTGACAATTGGCTTTCATCGAGCCTGTCATGCTGACAGAGTGCTTATTAATGGCTTTCACCGCAAACAAAGAGAACGGGGAAAACGGCACACATGTAATGGAATAATTACTCATAATACATGTCATTTTTTTTGTTTGGCTATAGGTTATGGTGAGTTCCATAAGCATTATCTGTTCATGAAAAGGCTTGTGCATGTTTTGCATCCTTTAAAGTGGCCCATTATGCCTTTTAAGAAGCTACATATATCATATAGTGTGCAATTAATGGAAAAGGTCTACAAGAATCAATGGATTTATTTTCTCCCAACAAATAAATAATATGAACCCATCAGAAATCCACTTACTGCACAAATGCAGGTTTGTAATGAATTTACATAACGCCAGCCTCTAATAGTCTTTAATCTGACACCAGGAAGAGTTTGGTTAGTCGAAAAGAGACTGTGCATGCCAACAAAATCATAAATGAATACAAATCCACTTTTCTCACACTTCCAAAGCATAAGGCGTTTACACTAGTGTGTTTTTATTTAAAAGTGCACAAGCTTTGCTACAGTTACACCAGCCATGTAAACTACTCCAGAGTTCTGGAAAGATGCCATTTATACTACTTCTTAGACTTCTGGAAAGATGCAGACACCTTTTAGGGTGCTTTCACAACTGCCATTTAGGTCAGTTGAATCGCACTTGTTAATTTCACTTTTGGTGCAACCTAGAGCACTAGCTGCTGTTAAAAATTAGCCTAGAGCGCCAACTACTGTTAAAATCTAGCCAGCCTAGAGCACCATCTGCTGATAAAAACTAGCCTAGAGCTCCCTCTGCTGTTTAAAACTAGCCTAGAGCACCATCTATTGTTAAAAACTAGCCTAAAGCACCATCTGCTGTTAAAAACTAGCCTAGAGCGCCATCAAAAACTAGCCTAGAGCACCATCTGCTGTTAAAAACTAGCCTAGAGCACCATCAAAAACTAGTCTAAAGCACCATCTGCTGTTAAAAACTAGCCTAGAGCACCAGCTAGTGTTCAAATCTAGCCAGCCTAGAGTGCCACCTACTGTTAAAAATTAGCCTAGAGCACCATCTGCTGTAAAAAAAATAAATCTTAGAGCGCCATCTGCTGTAAAAAAAAAACTAGCCTAGAGCACAATCTGTTGTTAAAAACTAGCCTAGAGCTTCCTCTGCTGTTAAAAACTAGCCTTAAGCACCATCTGCTGTTAAAAACTAGCCTAAAGCATCAGCTACTGTTAAAAATGAGCAGAGAACGCCAGCTACTGTTAAAATCTAACTAGCCTAGAGCTCCACCTATTGTTAAAAACTAGCCTAGAGCACCATCTGCTGTAAAAAACAAGCCTAGAGCCACCATCTGCCGTAAAAAACAAGCCTAGAGCCACCATCTGGTGTTAAAAACTAGCCTAGAGCCACCATCTGTTGTTAAAAACTAGCCTAGAGTGCCATCTGTTGTTAAAAACTAGCCTAAAGTACCAGCTACTGCTAAAAATGGGCCTAGAGCGCCAACTACTGTTAAAAACTAGCTAGCCTAGAGCTCCACCTACTGTTAAAAACTAGCTAGCCTAGAACTCCACCTACTGTTAAAAACTAGCCTAGAGCACCATCTGCTGCAAACAACTAGCCT
>CAIGQV010019355.1:1600391-1625255 GCA_903798115.1 Danio jaintianensis
AATAAAATACTATTTGATGGGTAATTTCATAAATAATATGAATAATACTCAGTATAATTACTGCTTTTACATTACTGTGATGGTTGGGTTTAGGATTGGGGTAGGGGTACATGTTACAATAAAATAGAATTAATGGATAATTTAATAAATAATAGAAATATTTCTCGTTAACTTCCAGCTGCAGCTGTATCCCTTCTAGCAACAACCTAAATACTACTGATCTATAATAGAGAATATATATTTAGATCAATGCTAAATACTGCTTACCATCACCTTGGTAACCACCCACAACACACTCTGATGACAGATGCTCACATAATAATCCTAAATTCATAAAAATGTCAAATTATTCATAATAAAAATAAGTTAATATTTATAGAAATTAAAACAAAAAGGGCAATTATTTGCATTAGTTGTCCAATAAATATTGAACTAATATATTGATCAGTTTCATTTATAGAAATGTTAAATATATATGTTTACGTTGTTTGAACAATAAATGTTTCATACATATAGTGATCACTGACATTTGCATAAATAAAAACACATAGTAATAATTGAGATTATTAAGCCAGGAGCCAATACATTTCTAGCACACTTACAGGACATGAAGAATATATATTTACATTATTTGGCCACATTATTTTTGAATAAATATATTTGTCAGTTTCATGTACGGGAATATATATGAGCACATCTGCAGCTGACCGTCAGAACAGCAGAAACCGTTGCTACTTCACCAATGTCACTTTAGAGCTTGTATTTGAATGATTCTCTAGCGTAACGTCTGAAGTGATGACAAAACAGGTGATTTTGCTCACATTTTAAGATTATAAGGCTAAATGGCATGAAATGCCATCAGTATACAAAGATTTCCCAGTATTTCTCTGTTGCAATCAGGAGATCATAATAATTAACCCTGAAAAAGCCAAAGCAAAGCAAAGACTACCAGATTACTATGGTATAAATACAGCACTACAAAATACAAAAGAGAGAGATCGACTTAGAATGTCACTTACCTGTTTTATAATGATTTGATCAGTTGTAATTTGAAAATTTACTCTGTGTTTTCTTCCCCTAAGGACTTATTATGCGGTCTCTCTCGCCATCTTGTGGCAGATTGCAACTGTCTTTGCTCTGCTCAATATGACAGGGTGGCCGCAGACGTGCTGAAACTCCGAAATGATAAATATTTAAAATAGGCACTATCCTTACATATAAACTGCATAGTTGCAATCTAAACAACTACATTCTCGCTTAAAAAAAGTCTCAAAAGTACATTATGTTGTCCAACAGCTGCAATATTTGTCAAATTGTAGTGAGTTTGTTGATCTGCTGTCACTCTATGTGGGCGGAGTAATACACAGAGTAAAGAAGCTGTACGAGTATATCGCACGGCTATCAGCCAATCATATTCGAGAACCAGGGAGAACTGTTGTATAAATAAATAAATATATACATACAGAGAGAGAGAGAGAGAGAGAGAGAGGGAGAGAGAGTCATTTTCATTTACAGTAAATGTTTTACTTTGCCCAAAAAATATCATCAATTACAATCAATTAATCACCCATTTGTATTTAGAAAATGTTTTGGATATTTTCATTAACAGAAAAAAAAGTATTTCGCTTTTTGCGTTATTTGACCAATATCAAATAAGCATACTGGCCAACAAAATAGCAACATAAAATATTTCTCTTAATTACATTTTACTGCAACTAAAAATCAGTCACAGTATATATTAATGTGATTCATGCTATTAACAAACCATTATATAAGACCTTTATCTAATTAGCTGCTTATTAATAGTTAGTAAGGTATATTTGGTTTTAGGTACTGGGTAGGATTAGGGATGTAAAATAAGATCATACTTTATAAGTGCTAATAAACATTTCATATCTTTATAACAGGTAGGTAATACGCCTACAGTAAATAGTGTGAATTGTTACTTAAACTAAAGTGTTTCTTAAAAATCTTAAGGCAATACTCCAAAAACTTTTTTATTTTTGTAGATAAAGAAAAGCTTTTATCACTACTGAATTAACAGGTTAAAGTGGAGCGAAACGTGCCCTATTTTTAAAAGCCGCCCTCTTTTCTCAGTGCTGGGAGAGGAAGCAGTTGTGCTGAAGAAGGCAGGAAAGGGAGCCGCTGTAATTGATCGGAGAGTTCAACATCCAGCCGCGCTCAAGACTGGGCGGATCGCAGAGGGAAAAACGCTTCACTGCCAGCATTCCTGTAATCTAGCCTGACCATCACTCGCCTCCTGTGGCCTTTTCCCCTTTTCCCTAAATCAACCTGTTTCCTGCTCCAGCATTCACACGCTAGCTGGAGCTCGGGAAGGCCCGGGACGCTCCGTTTGGGAGCAATTACCTGTGGCTTGGTAAAGTGCTGGAGTCCATTTGGGAAGTAGAAAAGTGAGAGGACGCAGAAAGAAAGGGATTCAGGTCGGTAATGGCTTTCTCACGCAGTAGAGATGATAACAGCACTGTATCGATCCTGAAGAAAGTGCTTTGTAATGACTGATTAATAAATGTAGAAAAAAAAGTCTTGTGGATCCGATTACTTATGTCATGTACTTTTCAAATAGTATTGCAAATGCAAGAGTGAGACTGGAGAAGTTAGAGTGAAAATCAGCTAAATATGTATATGTGCATCCCACAGGTTTGAAATATACTTGCGGTGGTAGCCAGATTAAAATACCCTTTTTACCCACATCACATAAATAGTTGACTATATGCGACAAACCAAACATAATTCGATTTTTAACAATATTTAAATTTATTAAGAAACTGTTATACACTGTTTCTTTTCAGTGGGTTAAATTTATAAAAGAAAAATCACTATTTCTCTTACTTTTATGCTATTCAGGAGCCATGTACACCCACTGACAGGTAAAATCTGCTTCTCTCTAACCAAGTTCAGCTTGCTTTATTGGCATGACATTTTGTACAGTATTGCCAAAGCATTTTAGATGTATAAAATATGCTAACTACATTAACATCATCAAATTAATAAAATATACAGCAAATGAGAAATAAATAAAATAAAAAAGGAATAAAAACAGACAATATCTATAAAAATGATAATAATTACAAGAATAAAAGGTGCAGATTATTTCAATAAGGCAAATGAGTTGATTAGCCATTTCTAATGGTGTACAAATATTTTGCAGCCAATTTAGATCTAATTTCGTCCTCTCATGTTGTTTAGTAAAAATTTTCTGAGTCATTTAGATTAAAAAATGAATTTAAATTTAAGCATTAAATATGTTTCTCCCGCATACATTTGACCACAGCATTAGAAAGCGAAAGCAAAACAAATCCCGGACATTTTAGGAGATTTAAAAACCACGGCCGGATGCATTAAGTCCCCAAAAGGTGCATATCTGTGGGTCTGCAGCGCATGTGAGACTGTCTGTGGGAGTGTTGACAGGTCTCGCGCTCTTCTTTCCACTACTTAATCGATAGCGGATGTTTGGTTGTATTGAGCAGATACAAAAAAAGTGTAAAAGGATGATAATATTAATTAAAAAAAAATGTCACTAAATTTACTTGGGCGGCCGTTAATATACCAGGGCGTCCCGCAGAAGTAAAGTCTATATGTGGGAAGCACTGTATATATATACAGTGGTGTGAAAAAGGTGTTTGCCCCCTTACTGATTTCATATATTTTTTTGCATTTTTGTCACACTTTAATGTTTCAGATCATCAAAATAATTTAAATATTAGTCAAAGATAACAAGTAAACTGTCACGAAGCGAATGTTGACAACAGAAGTGCGGATCCAAGTGCAGTTTATTGAAGACAGGTCGTACAGGCAATGGTCAATACAGGAACAAAGCAAAGGGGTAATCCGAAAACCTGGTCAAAATACAGGCGAGAGGTCAGGCTAGGCGGCAAAGGATAAAAACGGGGAACAAGGCAAGAAACAAGACACAGGAAATCAAAACAGGAAAAACACGTTGTGATTTTCATGAAAGAAACAAGACTCAGCCCTGAGAATGGGATAGTGAGATGTATAAATATAGTCTATGTAATCAGTGAGATGTGCTACAGCTATGTCTGTGTGTGAATGTCCGGATTATTGTCAGCTGCTGCAGGAGTTGATGGGTGCAAAGAGTTCTGGGAGTTGTTGTTCATTCAGAATACTGGAAGTAAACTCCAGTGGGGAAAACACCGCTAGCGATCACTACAGAAACACATCATACAGTTCTTAAATTAAGTTTTTTTTTTTTATTAAGGGAAAACAAAATACAAAACTACATAGCCTTGTGTGAAAAAGTGTTTGCCCCTAAACCTCCCCATAGCAGCAACAACTGCAATCAAGCATTTTCAATAACTTGCATGCCACAGGTCAGTACTTTGCAACCCAGGCTCATTCTGAAAATGTACCGCTATATACATTTCTGGAGAGCGGCAAATACGTCCCAGGAGCTACGTTTATTTGCAGTTTTTGTTTTCGCGAATCCACCAGAAGCCACTGTGTACTGTGCACTCTCAAATTTCTCTCGCGAGTGCCATTCGTGCCTGCTGTTCTCGAGTAAATCCACCAGAGGCTGCTGTCGACTGACTGACTGACCGATTGACTGACCCACCCTCCTCCTTCCCTAAACCCAACCAACAGCAAAAAGCAATCCAGAAAAAGAAAAGCCTGATTTTTACCACGTTTTCAGATTTTACTACATTCTCACCCTGTTATTTTATTTTTTATTTTATTTTCTGTTTTTCTTACCTGCTTTCTGGAACCGTTCTTCGCCAGACTCGAACCCTGTTGTCGTGGTCAACTCCTCTCTGCATTTCACGTTGGTTTCGTCTGCCAACGTACATGGCGAACTACTGGACAAACTGGTAACAGCGAGAAAGCCGTCCATACGGAGGTAAGCGGTCAGCTGGTAAGCATGAAAAGGAACAGTGTCATACCACCCCGTAGCGTTCGTTTTAAAGACAAAATGCAGCCATACGTACTTCTGGCTACATAATTCACGATCTTCAGAAATGTATATAGGGCTACGTTTTCAGAATGAGCCAATGTTGGGACTTTGACTAGGCCACTCCAAAGTCTTCATTTTGCTTTTCTTCAGCTATTCAGAAGTGGAATTGCTGGTGTGCTTTGGATCCTTGTCCAGAATCTCAATTGGATTAAGATCAGGACTTTGACTAGGCCACTCCAAAATCTTCATTTTGCTTTTCTTCAGCCATTCAGAAATGGACTTGCTGGGGTGCTTTGGATAATTTCCTGCTGCAGAACACAAGTTGGCTTCAGCTTGAGGTCACTAACAGATGGCAGGACATTCTCCTTTAAGATATTTTGATGTGCAGCAGAATTCATGGTTTTATTTGTCAAAGCAAGTCTTCCAGGTCCTGAAGCAGCAAAAAAGCCCCAGACCATCACACTACTACCACCACCACATTTTAGTGTTGTATAATCTTATTTTTCTGAAATGTGATGTCTTTCTTTTAGCTCTAAAGCTTGTCATCACAGAAAAATATCTAACAGCAGATCTTTGGTGGTTAAAACTGAAGGATTCTTCATGTGAAAACACACGCAGCACACTCATGTGTCCAGTAGATGGCGTCTCTGACTGAAACCCCCCTTCAGCTGAAGGCAGGGATTAATCGCTACATGCTTTTGGATTTACAAATCGAGATTGTTTTTCCATTGGCCATGGCTGTGACGTCCAAGTCACTTATCTCAGATTTAACACTTGGCCTGCAAAAAAACAGGCAGCTCAATGGAGTTGAATGCAAGAGCGGTGCGTTTAGGTTGGTAAAACATCATCTCATCTGCTCATTTCAATCATTTCGAGCTGTGAAAGCATCAAAACCGTCAGTGTTGTTTCCTGTTCGCAAGCTTGTGGCCAAACAAAACCATATTCAAAGCTCAAACTTCATTACGGTTTTTGGAAATGGGCACACATGCAGAGAGAAAGAGAGAAGCAGCATTACAGAGAAAATCCCTGTGACTCATTCTGTCTCTCTCTCTTTTTTTCTCTCTCTCTCTGAAGATATTTATAGATCTGCCTGCAGGGCTAGAGTTAGCCATATAGATCTACCAGAAACAAAAGCTGAGGGGAGAAGCTATAACATTTTTACACACAAACAGCCCTCGGGGTTCAACGAGATACAGATATGCCACTTCTACAGTTGAAGTCAGAATTATTAGCCCCCCTGAATATTTTTTTCCCCCCAATTTCCATTTAACGGAAAGACGATTTTTTCAACACATTTCTAAACATAATAGTTTCAATAACTAATTTCTAATAACTGATTTCTTTTATTCTTTGCCATGATGACAGCACATAATATTTGACGATGTTTTTTAAGATACTAGTATTCAGCTTAAAGTGACATTTACTTGTCATTTAAAGGCTTAACTAGGTTAATTAGGCAAGTCATTGTATAATGATGGTTTGTTCTGTAGACAATCCAAAAACAAATATTGCTTAAGGGGGCTAATAATATTGACCTTAAAATGGTTTTTAAAAAAATTAAAAACTGCTTTTATTCTAGCCGAAATAAAACAAATAAGACTTTCTCCAGAAGAAAAAATATTATAGAAAATACTGTTAAAAATTCCTTGCTCTGTTAAACATCATTTGGGAAATATTTGTGGTAGAAGGTAGATTTTTTCGACGAATCATCTGTTGAACTGCATCCCAATCATCACAAATACTGCAGAAGACCTATTGGAACCCGCATGGACCCAAGATTCTCACAGAAATCATCAAGATTGGTGAAGGAAAAGTCATGGTTTGGGGTTACATTCAGTGTGGGGGTGTGCAAGTGATCTGCACAGGGGATGGCAACATCAACAGGCTGAGGCATCAAGCCATTTGTGCTGCCCATTACATTACAAACCACAGGAGAGGGCAAATTCTTCAGCAGGATAGCGCTCCTCCTCATACTTCAGCCTCCACATCAAAGTTCCTGAAAGCAAAGAAGGTCAAGGTGCTCCAGGATTGGCCAGCCCAGTCACCAGACATGAACATTATTGAGCATGTCTGGGGTAAGATGAAGGAGGAGGCATTGAAGATGAATCCAAGGAATCTTGATGAACTCTGGGAGTCCTGCAAGAACTTTATTAATAAGTTATTTGAGTCATTGCAGAGATGTTTGGATGCAGTCCTCCAAGCTCATGGGAGTCATACACAATATTATTTCTTTTTCCACTGCACCATGACTTTATATTCTATACTGTACATTATTTCTGTTAAGTGACAAGACTTTTGTCTAAGCAAAGTCAGACCTTACTGTCCTAATTAAAGAATTAAAAATCAAGGCATGATCATATTTTATTATGGTAAAATAAGTGTAATCTAGAGGCCTTTGCCTTTCGTATAAGCCACTTCTGATACCAAATGATCAACTAGAAGTCAAGTTATTATTTGTTGTTCCTAAAACATGGATAGGCGACAAGACTTTTGTCAGGTAGTGTATACTAACATGTGCACTTTAAAATGCTAAAATCATGTTACTCAAAAAAAGTCACTAAAAAGTAACTCATATACTTAAAAGATACTTTTCCTTATATCACAACACAGGTCTAACGACACGACAAAGTAAAATGACACATTGATAAACTATTCGACATAACAGTTCTTTAATGATACAACTTTCCAAAAAAGTCCTTTTAATACGAATATAAATGTAAAAATATAAATGACTAATATTTACATCACTATACTTTGACACAGAATACAGATTTTGGCATTCGTTTGCCTCCAGCTTAAGAGAGAAAAAGCATTCGGAAAAACACGCTCTCCGAACTAGAGAGGTAGATTTACTCTTTCTCCATCCAAAAAAACAGCAGGACAGCTATTCATTCACAGCTCACTCATTCACAACACCTCCGCCACGCTCGGCTTTAAACAAGAGCACACTTTAAAGAACAGAAACCGCATGGACAGGCCAGGACAATCAGGTGGATTTATGTACAGCAGAACGTGACAAAATAAAGAAAAACGTTCATTTATGGGGCCGATATAAGCATTCCACGCATGCATTGGTGGCAAATTGCACAACTCTGTCAATATAGTTCAACCCCTCCTTCCAGCTGTTGTAAAAGAAAAAACTGGCTGGAGGAAATCTGGAGGAAATCAAGCAAACAACTACTTCCAGATATGCATGGAAACAATCAGATGGAGGGAAAAAACTATAAAAGAAATCTGCATTCATGCATTTTCTTTTTTAATATCAGCAATAAACATAAAAATGTACTGCACTTGCTTCAGTGTTGACGCAAAAATATCTAAAAATCCTTTTTCTTGTTTTAATGTTTAAAGATTGTTAAATTATACTTAAAAACAATAAAAAAATAAACAAAAAAATAATCTTGCTGCCTTATTTTTTTTAGTTCAAATTAACTAACGTTTTTTTCTATATGGCATAGTCAAAGTCTGACCTTAATCTAATTGAGATTCTGGACACGGATCCAAAGCACACCAGCAGGTCCACTTCTAAATGGCTGAAGAAAAACAAAATGAAGACTTTGGAGTGGCCTAGTCAAAGTCCTGACCTGAATAACTAACTAATTAGTCTTATTTTTAATAAAATGAACTTATATCAATTAAACTGACTAAAAATAAAAAAAGTGAAACCTTGCATAACTTAAAAAAATGTAGTTGAAACCTGATTAAGTTAGTAAAATAAAACAAAAACATTTGTAGTCGTGACTTTTTGTCATATATATATATATTACAGTGCACTGCACAGCATAAATGAAAATATCCCCATCGAAAATAAATATTTTTATCCATTTCTCAGTGAATATAGACAATATTATTTTGGTGAATTTAACAAAACACTCTTATCAAACACTTATTTTCATTTAAAAAATAAAGAGTTTGGTCATCGAACATAGTTAGCAAGAGAAAGATAATACTTTTAAAGTCAAATGAGGTGTCGCAAAATACAAAAAATAAAATATTTACAAACTTTTAACTAAACTTTTTTTCCTCTTTATTAAACATTTCTTAAATAATTTTGCTAACAAATTCATTGGGGTGTACTAGGTTTTGCACCATGATCATAAGTTGTTTTGTTAGATTAGTTCCAGTTTTGGCTTTAGTACTGACTAATCTAATGTAAATACCAGAGATGCCCAAAGTAGGCCCATTGTAATCTTTGATTTGGCCCACCATCCCATCTGAGAGGAGAGTGAGAATGATGGAGAGGGTTGGGTCGAATGCCTTTAACACAGAGATCATCACTTCTAATTTGACGTAACATTTTTTATTAGTACGAGGTCCCTTTCATCGCTGCTTGCAGCTTTAATTTGTTTGTTTTATTGCTGAGCTACAAAAAAAGCTAACTGAAATTAAATGTTTTAATTAAATGTTATAAATGAATCTGATTTTTAAAAATATAAATACTGTCACTCGACGGATAAAGGACTATGTAGAAGACATCGGGAACAAATCAAGGCAAAAACTAGTGTAATTCTGTTATAAATGAGATTGTTTTGTAATTAGTTCTGTATTACAGTAAAACTGTATTAAAAATACTGTATTAGGTGATATAAAGCAATGTTTTCTAGTCATTTTTAAATATTATTAAATAAATTAGGAAATTAATCATGGCAACTATGTTTACCATTGGCTCACTAGCCTCAATCAAGTTTGATTTTTGGCCCTTCATAAGAAAAAGTTTGGGCACCCCTGGTATATACACTCAAAAAAATTTATTTTGCTGCTTGTTCAAATTACTTATTTAAAATGAGCTGAATCAACACAATTCTTGAGTTTTTTTTGGGACAACCTAACTGTTTTATGTTCAGTTCACATAAATTTGTTAAAACGATTATGTTAACTTAATCGATTTGTGTTGGGACAACATGAAGGAATTGTAAAAAAAAATGCAGGTTTCCACACAATTCATTCATGTTGTCTAAACACAAATCGATTAAATTAACAAATTTCAGTGGATTAAGCATAAAATAATCAAGTTGTCCACACAAAAATTGTGTTTTTTCCAGCTCATTTTATATAAGTAGTTTGAACAAGCAGCAAAAATCATCTTTTGAGTGTACAAATATCTAAATTATTCATTTAAAAGAGAGATCTGTGACCGGTGTACTCATTTATGCTGGGCACTGCATCAAAATGTTACAAAAAATAAACAATTTTAAAGACTTTTCCTAAAAATATGTCTTTAAATCTTACACCAATGTTGTCTTAAATAAATGAAAGACATTTTAAGGATTATTAGGGTTTTTTTTCCAGCAAAAACAAGACAAAAAAACAACAAAAAATGCATTTATTTTCTCTTTTTTTAGGGGTGCATCACGTTTTCCTGATGACTCAGAACGTCTGATCATGCAAACAGCTATCTCGAATTACTGGGTTTTCCATGATACAATCAGACACTCCATTAGTGTCGCTCACTGACATATATCCCAGGAGATCTCATCTGGTCCCTTTTCCCACTTCAACACTTCGTCCCTGATTTAACGCTATGTAGCCTGATTCTAGTTAAGAAGAGCAGTGTTTAAAATGCAGTCGGAAACACTAGTTGCTCTCCCGTTTCGTAGCACGCTGTGAAAGAAGGCAATCTGTTTCTGTAAAGGGACAAAAACCACATTCAGGTGTGAAGCAATTAAAAGCGCTTAAGGAGGCACAGGCAGCTTTACAGCATGTACATCAGTCAACAAAAAAAGGCACTGTGTTTATGCTAAGCCATGTGGTCGAACATCACTGTTATAAACCAATTCCACCTGGACATGCCACGCACACGCATTCATTAAAAAAAACAAAAAACGTGTGTTTCAAGTTAAAATACCCTCAAAAACAAACTTAGATGTTAGGTTAATATCTCAAAATGCTTCTTTTGTATATAAATTGAGGGCAAAATATTAAGCTTTGTGCTCAGACTGCAGTGATTTATACCTCTGTGCTCTAATACTGAATGTTGACAATCCTTTTATTTCTATAAATTAAATTTAAGACCAAAAAAACTGAGATGTTAAAGGAAAACTACACTTTTTTTTAACAAATCCTCTAGAGTTAAACAGTTGACCATTTTTGAACGCATTCAGCCGATCTCCTTTTAGCTTAGCTTAGCATAGATCATTGAATCGGATTAGACCATTAGCATCATTCTCAAAAATTGACGACCAAAGAGTTTCAATAATTTTGGTATTTAAAGCTTGACTCTTCTGTATTTACAACATGTAAGATCGTCAGAAAAAGTAGTAAAGTTGCTATTTTCTAGGCCAAAATAGCTATGAACTATACTGTTATTCTGGTGTAATAATCAAGGAAATGTGCTGCCGTATCATGGCTTCAACAGGCGTAATGATATTATGCAGCTCCTGAAAACAGGCTAACAGATACATAGTCTCCATGTATATCTACAGAAGAGTAAAGCTTTAAATAGGAAAGTTATCAAAACTCTTTTTTGAATTTTTAAAAATGATATGCTAATGGTCTAATCTGATTCAATGATGTATGCTAAGCTAAGCTAAAAGGGCTCTCGCCAGACCTGAAGAGCGGCTGAATGGATTCAAAAATGTTAAAACTCAATAGTTTAACTCTAGGAGAGCTGTAAAATGAGTAAAAAGTGGTGTGTTTTTTAAACACAACTGAGGAACGCTATGAAAGAGCAATAAAATTGTCCTCTGGGTTCAACTAGTTCGAGGTCAGCACATGTGCAAACCACTAACTGCTTCAAAAATAGCCTTTTTTTCAAGTACTCAAGGTTGTTAATTCTCCCTCTTTTGCACATGGATACTCAAATACACTCAAAACATCTCGATTGATAAGCTTTATGTAAAAAGAAATGGGTATTAATCTTTGAATTGGTATGAATTGTTCTTTTGGAAATAGGCTCATTTTTCAAATCCTCTAGAGTTAAACAGTTGACCATCTTTGAATCCACTTGACGATCTCCTTTTAGCTTAGCTTAGCTTAGCATAGACCATTGAATCGGATTAGACCATTAGCATCATTCTCAAAAATTGACATCCAAAAAGTTGTAATAATTGTTATATTAAAAGCTCAACTCTTCTGTAGTTACAGTGTGTACTGAAGACTGTCGGAAAATGAAAACTTGCTATTTTCTAGGCCGATATAGCTACTATACTCTTATTCTGGCGTAATAATTAAGGAACTTATCGTGGCTGCAGCAGGCGTAATGATATTGCAAAAGGCTAACAAATAGATAGTCTCCATGTAAAACTAGAGAAGAGTCGAGCTTTAAATACAAAAACTATCAAACGTTTTTTTTGTTTTGTTTTTGATGCTAACGGTCTAATACGATTCAATTATGTATGCTAAGCTAAGCTAAAAGTGCTCTCGCCAAACCCGGAGATCGGCTGAAAGGATTCAAAAATGTTAAATATCAACTGTTGAAAAAGTATTGGTTTATTGTTTACTGTTTGTTTGTTTATAGTTTAACTCTAAAAAGTGTGGTACCTCTTTAATACTTAAGCACAACCGAGGAACGCTATGAAAGAGCAATAAAATCTTCCTCTGGGTTCAACTAGTTCGAGGTCAGCACATATGCTAATCACTAACTGCTTCAAAAATAGCCTTTTTCAAGTACTCAAGGTTGTTAATTCTCCCTCTTTTGCACATGGATCCTCAAATCCACTCAAAACATCTCGATCGATAAGCTTTATGTAAAAAGAAAAGTGTATTAACCTTTGAATTGGTATGGATTGGTTTTTTTGTCCCTCTCCAAATTGTACTGTACGGAGAGTGTTTCTGAGCGTTCAGAGGATTTACGAGACCTCTGAAAGCTAAACTTTCCCAGAAAGGAAAATTCTGTCATCATTTACTCACATGTTGTGTCAAATTGCTTTCCTTTGGCTGTGGAACATATAAAAGACTTCGTTTTTTCATAAGTGCTATTTTGGAGCCTACTGAGCTTTGAAGTATAAGCAAGTCAGAGATACAAGTTTGTAACAGCATGATGTTCCCATTTACACTGCAAAAAAGCCTTTCTTACTTAATGTTTTTGTTTGTTTCTTGTCCAAATACTTAAAATTACTTAAACCAAGAAGCATTTTTGCCAATGGGGTAAGCAAATTAATCAAAATGTCAAAATGACAAACAAGATTATTTTGCTTACCCCATTGGTAGATTATTTAGCTTGTTTTAAGGAAAAACTCACTTAATTTCTGCATATTATTTCTGAAAACAAGACAATATTTTTTGCTCGTCTAGAAAATGCTTCTTGATTTAAGAATTTTTAGATATTTAGACTAGAAACTCTTTTTGCAGTGTAGAAATCTGATATACAGCGATATATACGCAAATTACAGATATGACATAGATGTTCATAATTGGATTTCACATATAATAATAACAATAATACATTTTATTTATAACGCACTTCATATTCAGAGAGAATCCCAAAGTGCTATAAGTAAAATCTCCAAAAAGTTTCGTGTCCACATCCCGTATATATATTATATATCTGTCATATATATTACAAATATATTAGCTATAATTTCATAGTATCACATATAAAAATATATGTTCATATATATTAGCAATAATTTTAGATATAAATGTTCATATATATATATATATATATATATATATATATAGCCATACATCACATTTCAGTATATGGCTTGAGTAAAATGATGACAGAACTTTAATTTTTAGGTGCACTGTGCCTTTAATTGACCATCCGCTACCCACCCATTGTATCCATAACAAAACGTGCGAAACGTTTCCCAGATCAAGGCAGTGTAAATAAGCAGTATTCCCATTGTGAAAACGGATGTAAGCTCCAGCCTTTGTGGACACTGACCAGGTCAAAGCGACGACATATTTACGTGTGTTGTTTTTTTGAAAGGGAAGAACATGCCAAAATAGCTGAGTTTGAGTTTTAAAGCTGGCACTGGAAGAGGAAAAAAGGGGGGAAAAAGGAGAGACAGAGGGCTAAAACAGAGCTCAGGTACTGTACCATGCTATCGCTGGCTCAAGGCACTGGAACAAAAACAGAACAGACACTTTTGACTTCTCATGTACCCTTTGTGGCGTGTTTCTCTCCCCCTAGTAATCCTCTATTCTGTCAGACAGGAAATTAATTTTCTTTTCAGGCTGTCTCAGAACAAAAGGCCCTTCGGCTTGCTCGCCTTTCTTTAAACAGTGTCATTATAACATTCCTCTGTGGTTGATTTTCAAAATACCGACTATATGAGCTTCTTGAGGAGTCCAGGACTTGCCAGACACACATACACTCACTCACACAATCCAATGCAAAAACTCTGTACAAGTCCCATTAAAACTGAGCTTGGATTTTTGTGTCCTCAGTATCAGGGGTCTCATTTATAAAACTTTGCATATTCACTCAAAAAATGATGTTTTTTCCTGCTTGTTCGAGCTACTTCTTTAAAATTAGCTGAATCAACACAATTCTTAAGGTTTTTTTTGGGGACAACTTAATTGTTTTATGTTCAATCCACTCAAATTGGTAAAAACAATTAAGCTAACTTAATCCATTTGTGTTGGGACAACATGAAGGAATTGTGTGGAACCCAGCATTTTTTACAGCGTAGAAACCTTCCTAGACAAATCGATGAAGCTAAAGCAACAAATTCAAGTGGATTGAACATAAAACTATTAAGCTGTCCCAAAAGAATCTCAAGAATTGTGTTGTTTCAGCTCATTTCAGCTCGAACAAGCAGCAAACATACTTTTTTGAGTGTAAAAGCGAACGTACGCCAGAATAAATGTTTATTTATTTATGAATCTCTCATATGAGCATTGAAAGGGATTCAATGAAGCCAATATTTAAGTTAAATCAGGTTTGTTATTCTTTTTAGATCATTTTTTGTGCGCATGCCACGCTTATAAACGAGACCCCAGGTGCTGCACCCTTGTCCTAAATCATTAGAGGCTACGATTGACGAAGGGTTGACAGCGAAAGAGGCCGAACAGGTGTCTTGTCTCTCTAGTCTGTCCATTCCACACACACACAAATTGGTATTGGTGGATTATGAGGATTCTCCATAGTCGTAATGTATTTTATACTGAAACAGGAGAACTGTAGCAAACTTTGAATGTCAAAAGACCCCGTTAAGTATGATTTTTAAGCATTTTTAACTGCAAGGACATAAACAACCTCAGTGTTGTAATACCTAGGTCACAAGTCAAAATGAAGTGAGTTTTTCCTTAAAACAAGCAAAATAATCTGCCAATGGAGTAGGCAAACGTGTTGTAATACCCAGGTCATACCAAATAATGTTGTAATACCCAGGTCATACCAAATAACGTTGTAATACCTAGGTCATACCAAATAATGTTGTAATACCCAGGTCATACCAAATAACGTTGTAATACCTAGGTCATACCATACCATGAGTCAAAATCAAGTGAGCTTTTCCTTAAAACAAGCAAAATAATCTGCCATCCAAATGAAAAACAAGATTATTTTGCGATATATTATGTAAAAAAAAAAAGATTATTTTGCTTGTTTTAAGGAAAAACTCACTTACCCACGTCATAAAAAAAATGTATGTCCTTGTAAACCACCAAAACCAGCACACACACACACACACACACGCGCACAGATGCATTCTCGACCTCTCCAGTCTGCGCCTTTTCTTCCTCCTATCCTGATCCGCAGCTGCCGGTTGAAGCCAGCAGATGCATGTTCAAGTTCCACTCAGGGTAAAAAAGCTCCCACATTGCTACGGTGTCACCGGGACGAGCGAATGACGTGCGCCGGTGACGGAGGTGAACTCCTCTTTCGTGGCGGTGTCCGATTGCTGGCCCGCTTCTTCAGGAATGCAGGAGACTGACAGCGGCACTGACGGCAGCAGTGGCTCCGAGAGCAGCTCGCAGTTAGTGTTAAGTGTCCTATGTGTGTGTGTGCGTGTTGTTTTGATACCAGACACCTGCTGAGCGACGGCAAACTGCATGTGTGACTCCCTCCGATGAACCCTCCGATGAATGCCTTGACCCGCGCCGTATGTTCCACAGGAGTCTGTCTACCTGAAGAGATCTCGGTGCGACTTTAAAACAAAAAAGGTCTGTTTTTTATTTTCTCCAGCTTCTGAGGTGCTCTCAAAGCGGACACTGTTCGGAGCTGAACGAACCCCCTTCCTTCTTTTTCCTGCGCTTCTTCTTGTGGACCGTCCAGCACGCCGTGGCCATCAGCACCAGGACAAGCCCCACGATCAGCAGCACCACAGAGACCACTTTAGTCTGCGGTAGATCATTGTAGGTGTACGTCACCCCCGTTCCAGCAACTCCAATCACCAGCGAGATGATCCCGAAAGGAAAGATGCAGCGGTACCAGGACTTCTCCATGCCTCCTGTGGCTTGCGAGAGTCTCTCAAGAGACGACAGGACCTCTGGGACTTTGGGTCCTCCTTCTTGTGACTGGCTTTCCAAGGTTGGAGCCGCCGTTGTCTGTGGTTGACAGGTGAAGTGGCCTGTGGTACATCCCATCTTATGGTCTGGGACAATATAAAGGCTGTAGATTCTCTGCAATTTTAGGAAGGAGATGAAGAGATCCAGTTACAATCTCTGTGGGTTTGTCAAAGCCTCGGTGCTCTGCTTTGTATGAGCATGTTGAAGACTCAAGCAGACAGAACGAGCGCTGATATATATGCAGCCAGAAGGAGGGGTGGGGTCAAGCTGCAGAGGGAGCAGCCCAGAGCTTCTGGTTGGCTGACGTAAAGCGTCACAGGCATGAGAGCAAACAGGAAGGAGGTGTGGGAGGGGGGGGTTAACCATTCAAGCTCCGTTCACTAAAATCCACCCACTCCTTCTCTATTCTCTGCGCTGTGCAAGAGAGCGTGCGTCTTAATGTAGTGGCTAGGTACTGAGATGGAAATACGACTATTTTTGGTGCTCATTAAATAAGGAGAGATTTCTAGATTGATTTCTTCAGAAACCAAGCCACATGTGGTGCAACATTTAACCTGACAGCATGCCGGCAAATAACTGATGGATCCACTCGCTCATGTGCCCTGCAGCGCACCCACGCACTTTTGGCCTCCCACGCCGCACACTAACACCAAACACTGCCAAGCGCTTGATAAGAGGGGCTCCAAGCGGATGTCCATTTTTTTAAATCCTACCAAGCATTTTCAAACATCGCGGATTGTGCACTGGAGGAAAAATCTATTTAAGTGAGGGAGCGAGCAAGAGAGAGTCTGTATGCACCCAGAGTGTAATTTAACACCCAGCTTCGATTATCATGTGAAATCATTTTGTCCTTTTATAGGGAGGCAGCGCTGACAGACAATGAGGCATGAAGATTTGTGCTTTGTGACGACAACAATGGGTGAACCGCACGTCACACATCATTTCCGCGGCATTTGAATTAGCAAGATTTAAAAAAGAAAAATCTATATGCATTTTACAACTCTAAAACCCTATCCTAACCAAAGGGAACTACCTTATTGTTTTATTGGTCCCACTTTATATATAGTGCCTTTAACTAATATGTACTTAAACTGAAATTAAAACTGAAATGTTTTTACATTGTACTTATGCTTGATTAAATACCTGCATGTGGAATCAATTTCTGTAATTACATCTATAATTACATTCACTGAAAAAAAAGATTCATTGGATTTACTACATTTACTAAATTAAGGTAAGTGGTTGCAAACAATTTATATGGGCTGAGTTTAAACAAACAACTTAAATTTAGCAACATTCAACTTAATTTGTTTGTTTGCAACCACTTACCTTAAAAAAATGTCAACATAGGCTTATTCTGAAAAAGTAGCCTTAAATACATTTCTGGAGATCGCGAATTATGTAGCCAGAAGTACGTATGGCTGCATTTCGTCTTTAAAACAAACGCTACGCCGTTTCTTTTCACGCTTACAAGCTAACCGCTTACCTCCGTATGGACGGCTTTCCCACTGTTACCAGTTTGTTCGGTAGCTCGCCATGTACGTCGGCGGACTTGAGATGCAGAGAGGAGTTGACCAAGACGAAGTCCGGCGAAGAACGGTTCCAGAAAGCAGGTAAGACAAAAACAAAAGCTAAAAAATAAAATAAACAAGTAAATAACAGGGTGAGAATGTGGTCAAATCTTTAAAATGTGGTAAAAATCAAGCGAGGGATTTATTTTTCTGGATTGCTTTTTAAAACTGTCGGTTGGGTTTAGGGTGGCGGGTCAGTCGGTGCTTTTGAAAACACTATTGGTTGGGTTTAGGGAAGGAGGTGGGTGGGGGGATCAGTTGATTGGTCAGTCAGTCAGTCGACAGCGGCCTCTGGTGGATTTACGTGAGAACAGAGGGCACAAATGGCACTCGCGAGATAAATTTGAGATCTCAAAAACGTACACAGCGGCCTCTAGTGGATTTGCGAAAATAAAAACTCCAAAAAAATGTACCTCCTGGGATGTATTTGGCGCTCTCCAGAAATGTATATAGTGGTACGTATGACTGACTGACCGATCAACTAAACCACCCTCCTCCTTCCCTAAATCCAACCAATATTTTTTTAAAGCAATCCAAAAAAAGAAAAGCCCTCGCCTGATTTTTACCACGTTTTCAGATTTTACCACATTCTCACCCTGTTATTTACTTGTTTATTTTATTTAATGGCTTCTGTTTTTGTCTTACCCTGAATTGCTGAATTGTTATTAACAAAAAATATAAATATTCAGGGAAATTAAGCATTCAAATTCCAACTTGTGCATATTTCCCAATTTCTTTAATTTGCTGTCATCCTACTGTCCTAATAAATAAAAGTAAAAATGCCAATAATAAATCTTTAAAGATCTATTTGATTCAGTTTATTGTAAATTATACATTTATTTAAAGGGGACCTTTTATGCAAAAATCACTTTTATAAGGGGTTTAAACACAGTTGTGTGGTAACAGTGTGTGGTAACAGTGTGTGAATATAAGCAGCTTCTAATGGTAAAAATGTATTCATTTTATTTTTTATGATCACACTTGATAAAAACAGTCTGCAGAAACACTTTGATTGACATTCTCCCTCTGTACCATCAGAGTGGTGAAGCCCAGCCCACTCGTGACGATCTCTCCCTCACTAGCATAGGATGTTAGTCTTGTTTTTGAATCTGCCACTATGCTGACACACAGGCATTTGTAGCTCCGGCTTCTTTTGAAAAGAGCACAATCTCATTTGAATTTAAAGAGACAGTCACCAAAATAGCATAATTAGGATCAAAGCCTAAAAGGGTCAGATTAAAAGAGTTTTAAAACATTATTTGTATGGTGTCTTGAGCTGAAACTTCACATACACACTCTGGGGACATCAGAGACTTATTTTACATCTTGTAAAAACAGGCATAATAGGTCCCCTTTAAGGAAAATATGCTTGTAATGTACCCACAATTCAAGAATGAGTAATATTGGATCAATTCTAAAACAAAACAATTCAACCTTATCTTCCCAGGAAACCATAATCACTCCCCCTATCGATTAAACTGTATTTATTGGATCAATCACTACTCCATGCCTTTGTCTGCCAGACATTACTGATGCAATCCTCTGCAGAAAACCCCATTAAATCAGCTCACGGCATCAATTAAAGACAACAAACCCTGCAAAACAACCATCTCGGTCAAACCCACTAGAGATGATTTCCCAGAATAAGCAATGGATCCAAGCACATCCTTCACACACAGCCAAATATCATATCTGATAAGCCTCTGACATTCATAATAAGTGGTTTGCGCTTGGTTTATGGCCGGTGAAATCAAAGGAGGAGCGTAAACACAGGGTTAACTGGTGTCTGGTGACTCAACACTAACGCCAGCATGGACATACTGTAGGGAGAAATGAAAACGTAGGAGAGAAGGAGAGAGACGGGGTGGGAAGGATGGATAATAAAGAGAGGGGGAGGCGGATGAGTGAGACGAGCGCGCAAAAAAAACGTGTGACCACTGAGGGACGGTATTAAATGTTTTCTTTTTTGCTCATTTGTGGCACGCTGCTCACTTACTGCTCTGCTAATATTGACGGTTGCTTTGGTTACCATCATTTTAGCTCATCAACTAGTTGTTCAAATGAAAGGGAAACACATTTGTTCAGTAATACACACGGTACTCACCGCTTTTCGTTTCTCATCTCAGGAAAGCCAATCGAAGACTTAAGGACAGTCTTGGCAGATATTGAGGAATTCTTGCACGCAAGTTTCTTCACCTAAAGGTACAATTGAGTTCAATTCACAAACATTTATCATTAATATTTAAAGGCAGCTCACCGGAATACATGTTGTTGCTAATATCCATCAAAAGCGTATGTGGTTCAAAGACGGAAAACGTTTATATGGCAAAAAAAAAATCTAAATAATAATTTTATGACACAGCAGACTTAATTTAAAGACTTCAGTGCAGCCACAAAATACTAATTATAGTCACTTTAAAGGGGACCTATTGTGCCTCTTTTACAAGATGTCAAATAAGTCTCTAATGTCCCTAGAGTGTGTGTGTGAAGTTTCAGCTCAAAATACCACACAAATAATGTTTTATAACTCTTTAAAGCTGATGCTTTTAGGCTTTAAACTTAATTGCGCCATTTTGGTGACTGTCACTTTAAATGTAAATGAGGTTGAGCTCTTTTGAAAAGAGGGCGGAGCTACAAATGCATGTGTGTCAGCATAGTGGCAGATTCAAAAACAAGACTAAGGTCCTATGCTAATGAGGGAGAGATCGTCACTAGTGGGCGGGGCTTCACCACTCTGATGACACATACAAAGGGAGAATGTCAATCAAAGTGTTTCTGCAGACTGTTTTTACCAAGTGTGATTATAAAAAATAGAGTTAATACATTTTTACTATTAGAAGCTGGTTATAATCACAGACTGTCACCACACAACTGTGTTTAAACCCCTTAAAAAAGTGACTTTTTCATTATAGGTCCCCTTTAAATCTTTATAGTTATCCATCATCCTTCAGCACACTAGGTTTTACCTTTAAAATATTAGCAAATTTAGTCGGGCCAGAAAAAGTTTTATGTTCATCTTTACATAAATAACACTGAATGAAAAATAACCTCCTATTTTGTCCTTTTTTTCATAAAAGTTGCTCCAAATATTTAAGCAGACACTTTACTTGCATTGAATATGCTTTCCATGTTTATAAAATCACTTTGACCTATAAACTGTTCAAGTAATTGACAAGCGTTTTAACAAAATTAATATATTTTTTTATGCAAATCAACAGCCAAAGTGGATTTTCTTGGTCCAACTGGCACATTTAATTACATTTTATGCAAACACAGTTAAATGCATTTTTTTTTCTAGAAAACTAACTTAATAGGGCGTAATATCATAATATCGTTTTCTTCTCAAGTACATGATTCATTCTATTTACCACATTTTTTTAAGTTTGCTGGTATGGGTAGGTTTAAAGGTGGGTTAAGGTGTAAGGGATGGATCAACAACACACAAAAAAATGATTAATTGGATTTACTATATTTTCTTAAGGTAAGTGGTTGCAAACAACTTATATGGGCTGAATATAAACAAACAAATTAAATTCAGTAATGTTCAACTTGATTTGTTTGTTTAAATTCAGCCCATATAAATTGTTTTCAACCACTTACCTTAAAAAAAGTATAGTAAATCCAATGAATCATTTTTATTAAGTGTACCTTGATTTAACAAGACATACAGTGGGATATTGAACACGTCACCATTTTTCTCAGAAAACATCATTCGAAAGGTGCCGTTGACTTGAAATTTTCCCCAGATGTTGGTAACAACCAAAGAAATCCATATATACAAAGAAAACAAATCTAAATAGTTTACAAATTAAGTTATGCGTAATAAAATGAAATGACGCAGGGAAAAAGTATTGAACACATGAAGAAAGGGAGGTGTAGAAAGGCAGTGAAAGCTCAGAAAGCAGCTGAAATCTGTCAGTAGTTCTTCAGCAACCGTCTGCCCTTCCTCAGTGTAAATGAATATTAGCTGCTTCAGTCCAATATCTACATTAGCAGGAAGATGAAACCAGGGTGGACATTTCAGCAAGACAATGATCCAAAACACAGCCAAGGGAACTCTCAAATGCTTTCAGAGAAAGAAACTGAAGCTGTAGAATGGCCCAGCCAATCATCTGACTCTAATCCAATAGAAAATACAAATTAAAGATAAGATTTATAGACGAGACCCACAGAACCATCAAGATTTTTACACTGTTGAAGTCTGTGAAAAACTCACACCTGAGCAATGCATGTGACTTCATTCTCTATATGAGAGGCGTCTTTAAGCTGCCATCACCAAAAAAGCCTTTTATATAAAGTATTAAATACAGTTTCAGTAGTTCAGTACTTTCTCAGATTTAAAAAAAAAAAATTTTATGTTTGTATTGTTTGGGTTTTTACCAAAATCTGGTTCAATTCCACGTCAGCAGCTCCTTTAGAAATATTACTCCCAGGAAAAAAGCATGATGTGTTCAATACTTATTTTCCCCGCTGTATATACTAAGTTTCTCTTATTTTGTATTGTACAGTCTGAAACCTGACATCTTGATGCACAGAATAGTCCAGAGAAGACACATAAAACACCCATTTATTATTTATTTAGTATTTACAAGTGTCACAACCTACCATGTTCTCAGTTACCACCACATTTGAGGACTTAATGGGTGGACGGGACATTATAAAGACGACACGCTTTCCTGCATACTAGAGTGTTGTATTTCCAGGAAGGGTTGATGATATTTCTGTGAAGTTGGAGATATGAATGTTATTACTGGATTTACAGAGAAAAAAAATCTGAATACATTTCAGTCGGTCTAAATAGCTCTCGTACAACCTCTTCCATCCTGACAACACTATTTCTTCAGTTCATTATTATTCCTTCCTTTCTCAAAGCATTGTACGCTGAGGAAGACCCCAGGGGGCTCTGCTGAATGAAGACTCGTGTGAATGAGAGAGCAGCTGAGAAGGAAAAAAATAAAAAGATTACTGACATGGTTTTGAGGAAAAAAATAGCAGAATGTCACTTTTAAGCTGCTGGAAAGTCAAATATGATGCATGGGCGAATGCTTTAAAGTCAAGAGCTGATAAGCCCTTGGTTGTGAAGTATGCGATGCGGGTTCAAGAGCTGAGACTGGAGCATTTGCAATGCTTTCAGATAATATGCTGCAAATAATAATCTGCACAGAAGGCAGCCATTCTGAAAGAAAATGGAGGAGAAAATACGTTCCATGACATTGACATTGCTAATCCGTATGATGACTGTCAGGGTGAATGTTCAAGCTAATTTATACAAGCTCAAATCAGAAATCGTTTTTCTATGTACGTTTTCTATGTAACAATTTCTATGTACTTTTCAGCATTAATGGTACCATCACAGAAGTGCAAGTAACCATTGCCAAGGGTACTGACACAACCCCATACCATGACAGACCCTGGCTTTTGGATTTGTTGCTGGTAACAGTTTGGTTGATCCTTTTCTTCTTTGGTCCAGAGCACACGGTGTCCATTTGTCCCAAAAGTAGCTGAAATACTGATTCATCTGACCACAGTACACGTTTCCACTGTGTGACGGTCCATCCCAGATGCCTCCGAGCCCAGAGAAGTCGACAGCGCTTCTGGACACTGTTAACATAGGGCTTACTTTTGGCACAGTACAGTTTTAACTGGCATTTGTGGATGTAACTACATATTGTGGTACTTGACAAAGGTTTGCCAAAGTAGTCCTAAGCCCATGTGCTGATATCGCTTATAGATAAATGATGATTCTTGATGCAGTGCCGCCTGAGGGATTGGAGATCACGGTTGTTCAACTTAGGCTTGCGCCCTTGTCCTTTACACACTGAAGTTCCTCCAGATTCCTTGAATCTTTTAATGATGTTATGCACTGTTTAAGTTGAAATATTCAAATGTCTTCCTATCTTTCTTTGAGGAACATTGTTTTTACACATTTCAATAATTTTCTCACGTATTTGTTGGCAAACTGGCTATCCAGTTTGATATAGCGTGAACAGTCAACATAGTTAACCTGCAGTTATACAGTATATAGTGTCCTTTCCAAAAAGGTGATGTCTATGTGCACAATAACACATTTTCAATGAAGTGTATTTGTTTATACAACACCACACACAGCCTAAACTGCTTTGTTGTGATTGTTCTCAGGTTTTCTAAAATAATCAGGCCTCTTTTCAGCACTTCCCAGAGAGAAAAGGTTTTGTGTTTCTTTCTCTGTTCTGTTAAATCTCATACTGCCTCTATAATGTTACGGTCTGGACTCTGTGGAGGCCATTTCATGACTCTCTGGTGGCATTCGAAAGCTCTAAAATGCTGCCTTTGGAGTCAGTTTTCCAAGGCATCAAGGCACATCTGAAACCAAACTCTGTTTCACTTCCTTTCTCAAGAGATACCTTCTTATGATTACATTTTGAAGGCAGCATGAATATGTCTTTCACTGCCTTCAATATCCCACAATCCTGAGCATTACATTTTCTGACAGCTGAGCTAAAAAAAAAAAAAAAGTTGTGCATGATTAAATCATTATGCTGTCTCAGAAGTCTGTCTGAAATCAGTTACATGCTGCCTTACTGCAGAAACACTGCCTCCAGAGTCACTGCCTGATTGGGCTGTGAGGCAGCAATTCAGCATTTTATTTAATCTGCTGTTTCCTCCCTGAAATATATGATTTCACTGCATTATATAAGCATGTTTGGAATCAATGCTGAAAAATAAAACCATTGCTTACCAGAAGGAATGGCATAATGGATCAAAACATGTACTTTTCGGCATCATTCATGACTCCATCAATCCAAACAATTTTGCCACTGGCAGAAATGCAGCTCAAACCAGAACAGAAACTCCAGCATGTTTATATACAGGTGTGTGTGTGCGTCATAGCATTGATCTAGCACAAAAGCAACAACAACAACAAATTTGACAGCATTTGACTCAACTCAGCTCTATTTAACTGATTATACACTAATTAATATGCAAAAT
>CAIGQV010019355.1:1625265-1649930 GCA_903798115.1 Danio jaintianensis
TAGTATAGTGGTGGGTCGAAGTATTTAATTAAGTGTCACATTATCTGATTGACAATTGATATATGGCCTAATGTTTGTTGGTTTAAGCATTTACTCATTGAGAAAACTCTCTCAGTAGCCATTTATGACCACTATTTAGTCATATTATCTCACAATAAAGGGTTAGTTCACTCCAAAATTAAAGTTTACTCACTATTAACTCACCCTCAACTGGTTCCAAACCTTTATGATTGTCTTTATTCTCTTGTAAAACTGTAACCACTGACTTCCATAGTAGAAAAAACAAATATTATGGAAGTTAATGGTTACATGTTTCCAGCATTCTTCTAAGTATCTTCTTTTATGTTCAACAGAAGAAAGAAACTCAATTTGAGACAAGTGAAGGGGTGAGTAAACCACAGAATGTTCACTTTTGAGTGAACTATCCCTTTAAAGCGAATATTTGACAAAATCATGGTGTTCATTGCAGTCTCTAGAGCTGCTGCTTCCCAGACTCCAATATTTTAACAATTTATAAAAGATGAATCACTGTCTGAGCATCTGAGATTAGGCATGGATTGTCAATTGTATTTCAGCATACTGTGAGCATCTATTAGCACCATTTCTTGTTTGCGTTTGGTATCTGATCAGACGAGAAACTGAGATGATGTCAAAATTAAAAAGCAGATTTTGCACCATAATTGGTGTTAATGTTAAAAGATTATTTTGGTTACAGTTTACAATAAGGTTGTATTAGGTAATGTTAGTTAATGCATTTATTAACATAAACAAACAATGAACAATACATTTATTACAGTATTTGTTCATGTAAGTTAATGAAAATACAGTTGTTTATTGTTCGTTCATGTGAACTAATTAGTCAATGTAGTAATAATGATGTTAATAATGCATTAGTACATATTGAACTATGATTAATAAATGCTGTACAGTTATTGTTCATAATTAGTTCATGTTAGTAAATACATTAAGTAATGAAACCTTATTATAAAGTGTGATTTTTACCGATTGTTTTGGATATCACCAAAAATACATACAGTTTTGAGAAGGTGACCTGTGGGAACTCAAATGAATAACTGAATTGCTGTTTTGTTCAATAAAAACACCTACATGAACTGCTATTTCCACACACACAGAAAAAAAATAGCTAAGAATGTGGCAACAACATGATTATCTTCACTCATGGCCAGTCATCAAATTGTCAATCAATTGCCCTGTGGAGAAAATGTAAGGAACTTTTACTTCCAGGACCAGACTGAGTGCTCTACTAAAAGTGCATTGTATTATTAATGTTCATGTAACTGATTGCAATGCACTGAGGCGGCTTCTTACACACTGACAAAAATGATTCATTAGATTTACTAAGTCTTTTTTAAGGTGGTTGTGGTTGCAAACGATTTATATGCGCTGAATTTAAACAAACAAATTAAGCTGAACATTACTCATTTTAATTTGTTTGTTTAATTCAGCCCATATAAATTGCTTGCAACCAATGACCCTAACATTTTTTTAGTAAATCCAATAAAACATTTTGCCGTAAGAATGCATCTCTCATCCACTGTTATTCGACTTTCTTGTCTTTCTTTTTCGAGTGTTTGGAGTATCATTCATGTGTTCGGCAAGGCAGTGACATAATAGATAAAGATACAAGACTATAAACTTAAAGGTTTATTGAAAGAAAGAACTACAATCCCATGAAGCATTGCGACATGTAGTCAAATGAAAAACAATGACATGTAAAACATTAAGGCTAACTTGACACTTTGATTTAACCAAAAACTGAAAAGTTGTTCCATTGAGGATTGCAGAAGCTTCACGTCTACAAGACAATATTTTCAAAACAATCCACGTTTACACACGATAATGATTCCAAACACGCTTATATAATGCAGTCAAATCATATATTTCAGGAAAAAAAGAGTAGATTAAATAAAACGCTGAACTGCTGCCTCGCTGCCCAATCAGCGTTTATGCAGTAAGGCACCATGTTAAACTGTTTTCACACAGACTTCTGAGACAGCATAATGATTTAATCATACACAACTTAATTTTTTTAGCTCAGCTGTTAGAAATGGAATGCATAGGATTGTGGGATAGTGAAGGACACATCCATGCTGCCTTCAAAATTTGATCATAAGGGGCCGATACACCAAACGCGCTTTTTGCGTTGAGAGGCGCCTTTTTTGAATGATTTACTACCCAACAAACACACAACGTTGCCTCAACGTAGCGACCATCCCACAACGTTGTACCAACCTTGTAAAAAAGGTTGCGGATTTACGTTGTTGCTGAAGGTTGTCACAACGGTGTCATAATGTTGCCGTTTAAACGGCCGTTGCTTTAGGTTGTGATTAGGCGGCATGGATGACCACTGTACAACATTTACTCGTCATTAATGAATCAGTTTAAATTTCAACAGACCGTTGGGCGTCTCATTCAACAATGACCAAGGAGACGTGAGTATTGCTTTATTTCTTCTTGCTAAATAAGACATCAGTGGTCATTTGTGTAGTCCTGTTGGGTCAAGCTCTGATTTGTTCTCTCTTGTTCGCTGCCTATTTTGACTTGTGGCTGCTGTGGATCCATCTCTGAAACTGGATTCTCTGTTGGATTTGTTTCTTTCTCTGACTGCTTTCTCCGTACCAACAACTACGCCAGGTCTTCGGCTGCGCTGCGCGGTCTGCTGTATTCTCCAGTCCAGAGCATTGATGCCCAGCGTCTGCATTTTAATTTGCTTTCTTGTCTACTTTTCTTGTTTGTTTACTTTACTTTCTCAATTGACATATTAATTTAGCCTATCCTTTTAGTTTAATTACATATAGTTAATTATTTTACATAATCTAAACATTATTGTATACTGTTTGCTTATAATTAGACGTGTACTGTATGTATTAAATGTTGTGATATAATAAAAAAGTTTGATTATATACATTTGTGTGGCGTTTTTACACTTAAAAGTTTACATAAGCAGTTATTCAATTAAAAAGGAATTAAATTAAAACAATATTTAATATTAGGCAATATTGGAAAATTATTACTGCTTATCCTGTATTCTAGGCAGTATTGATAAACTGCCAATAAGAAAACATTAATACATGTAGCAAGAACGTCGTCTCACGGTTGCTGAATGTTACACGACAACGTTGCTACAGCCTTCTCACGTCTTACATTTCTACGTTGTAACAATGTGGCAATGTTGCCTTTAAAAAAATTAACGTTGTACAGACATCGCTACAACGTAGATGTGTTTGTTGGGTAACAGCCGCAAGTGTTTTGCGTGCTGCTTATGCACCCCTCACCTTTTTAACCGCTTACTGTGCCTCGTGTTTTTGCCGTTGCGAGCTGTGCGAAAAAAAAAGTGAACTCTGAGCGGAAGAAGCACGTTACGTCAGTTGCTTCTTTTTCATTCTCCAATCAAACGAAAGCAGAGGCGGGGTTTCCGTTGAGATGACAGCATTGTTTGTGTTGTCAAGATGACTACGGAGACTTTTGAAGATAGAGGAGAGAATAGTGGCTACTGTTTTGAGTTATCCGGAGCTGTATGACTTCATAAATCTTGAATATAACAATGTAATTAAATATTAAATTAAACCAATATCAACAGCAACACTCGCGCACAATATGCAGCTGATTCAGTCGCTGACTAGCGACATAAAAAGCGACTCGCGTTTTCAAAACGGAAAAGCACGTTCAGTGTGATCGGCCACTAAGAAGGTATCTCTTGAGACAGGAAGTGAAACAGAATTTGGTTTCAGATGTGCCTTACTGTCTTCCTACCTTGGAAAACTGCCTCCAAATGCAGCATTTTAGAGTTTTCGAACACAGCCAGAGAATCATGAAATGGCCTTCACAGAGTCCAGACCTGAATATTATAGAGGCAGTATGACATTTACAAAACAAACGTTGCATTATGTATGTCAGGTCAGTATTTCGTGCCGTCACATTGCTAGTAAACAGTGCCTGTAAGGAAATGGTGCCATTGGTGCAGGTGTGTTTATAGAATATGCCGTGTTTTTAAGATGCATCTCCGCTTTTTGGTTGTAATATGAAGTAAATCCACACTTTGTTGATGAAGCATTAGCAAACACTACCAACAACTACAACACTACCATGTACTTCACCATTGTTGTGTGTTTATTCGCATTTTCCTTTAATCTACACCTCCCTCAACACATACCATGCACTCGCATGATGTTATCATTTTCATAGACTTTAATTTTCGCGTTTACACGGAAACTCCCAGTCCTTGTACTCACATGCAAGGCATTCTGGGACCATTTTACTCTATTAACGCACACGTAACCCAAGCTACGCTGCCTATTTAGGGAATACCTGTCGCAAAGTGAACGTATCCCGACCGAACTCTCTCATCTGTTGTTTTTCCACTTCTCTCTCTGTTTCGCAGTGATGTAGTCTCTCATTGGTGGTGACATCAGCGCGGAGTGGGTGCGGGTTGGAGGAGGAACGCTCACCCACGGCCCGCTGTGTGATCCCAGCACCACCTGTCTCCCAGTCTGGAGCAGCTTGTGCCTCCTGCCTGTGGGCTACCGGCCCTGAATGGCCCCGCGGAGCCTCTGCATCGCTCATTTTCACATGCACAGTGTGAACATGACACAAATAAACATTTCTAGCACTCTAAAAATGAAGTTTGCATTGCATAAAGGAAATTTTTTTTGCATGCACACCTTTCTAGAGCAATGCACGTGGAGGGTTTCGTCCAATACGATCCATTTTAGCATTGCAACAGTCCATCGATGGGTTGGTGGTGACAGCTTTGTGCTCCTCGACTGTGCGAAAAAGCATGTGGGACTCTAAAAAGCGAGATGAAATCAATGAGAAGCACCTTCTTAGTTTTATACTTGTGGTGACTCACAGGTTTGAACAGTCAGAGATTAACTAACAACCCATTCCCGACCACACAAACCATTGGCATTTTACACCACATAAACATGGCAGGTGGAAAAAGCAATGACTAATCTCTTCTCTTCTGGAAACATTTCAAGTATACGTTCAAGTGTATTTTTGACAGAGAACTAGTCAATATGAGTTTGCTAAGGGCACTTTTTTTTAGTTTATGTTATTTTATGACTACCCTTGAATGCTCAAAGAGCTCAGATTGCTTTGTTGTTGTTGTATGACTCAGTTTGTACTAAAAAATTCAACATGAGTCTTGGTTGATGTATAACATCGGTAAAAATCAGTCTTTCATTCAGGGTTCCCACACATTTTTAGACTCAGTAATCGTTTTTTTTCTTCTGGAGAAAGTCTTATTTGTTTTATTTTATCTAGAATAAAAGCAGTTTTTAATTTA
The DNA here is from genome assembly GCA_903798115.1 of Danio jaintianensis. Lineage (NCBI taxonomy): Eukaryota > Metazoa > Chordata > Actinopteri > Cypriniformes > Danionidae > Danio > Danio jaintianensis. The sequence goes on from CAIGQV010019355.1 coordinate 1,630,574, forward strand.
AAACCATTTTAAGGTCAATATTATTAGCACCCTTAGCAATATTTTTTTTTTGATTATCTACAGAACAAACCATCATTATACAATGACCTGCCTAATTAACCTAGTGAAGCCTTTAAATGTCACTTTAAGCTGAATACTAGTATCTTGAAAAATATCTAGTCAAATATGATGTACTGTCTTTATGGCAAAGATAAAAGAAATCAGTTATTAGAAATGAGTTATTAAAATTATTATGTTTAGAAATGAGTTGAAAAAATCATCCAGCCGTTAAACACAAATTGGGGAAAAAATATAAAATAATTAAAATTGAACAAGAGGGCTAATAATTCTGACCTTAACTGTATGTATGTGTATATATATATAAATATATATACATTAGTGGTGTCAAAATTAATTGTTTCTTCGATGCACCACAATGCGGACAATTTGGTATCGGTTCAGTAATAGATCAAACCCGGTTATTATGCACTGACGTCATTTATCTCATATGCGCTATGTGTGCACAATTCACTGCTTGTGAGTTTGCTGGACAGTATTTCGCTGACACTGAAGGTACAGCAGAACCAGGAGTCGCTATTTCACTGCTAGGGAGAAAATGAAAGCTGTTAAACTCCATCTCCATCTTGATCTCTCTCTAAACCTTTGAACTGCTGGCATGTTTGTAAGGTAACTTTTCCTCTCTTCTTGGCTGTTAAAGTGATACTTGTGGATCCAGACACGAGCGTGTGTGTAGAGTGAGTTTGCTACACAGCGTCTATTACGGATTACCTGTGATAACTGCACATTATGCGCATATAGACTGTAATCGCGTCTGCTCTTCATTGTCCGGTCACTCATCGGTGAACAGTGCTTACAGTTTTAGAGCCAATCGCAGCCCTTTCTGTTGAGTGGGTGAAAACAATGACCAATCATAGGGGTGTAAGAACTCGCTCGACAACGCTCAGAAAGCAAGCGGGATAATATTTACATTAGTTTATTTGCTATAAATGCTCATGTTGTCTTCTGTGCATGTATTTGAGTTATGTTTAAAACATTCAAAAAGAGTGTTTCCTTTGAGCAGGTGAAATTAAAGGTACAGGTCATATCTGACTGCTTGTATTAAAGGACAAAATTGTATTACAAGTAATATATAAATATATTTATAGATTTTTTTATAAAATTTTCTTGTGTTGTGAAGAAAAATATATAATTGTGTATGGAAAGCATCGTCGATGCACCGTGATGCACCGAGATATCGAATTGAACCGAATCAATGGCATGATAATCTTAACCGAACCAGACCAGTGTAGGTTCACACCCCTAATATATATATATACATATACAACCAAAGATTAATATTATATTTATAATAAGTCTTTTTTGGAGACAAGCATGACTAGAAAAAATTTATATTTATGTCTACATTTTCCATCACTTTTACATTTTAATAATGCCAATGCCTTTTCCATATTTGGAAATTATAAGTGTAAGGAAGAAGAGAGAATAAATGTTTATTTTCTTTAAAAAATAAATATAAATAAACAAGTAAAAATATATACATAATACATTTCATTTCATTTTACTTTGGCTTAATCCCTTATCAGGAGTTGCCACAGCGGAATGAACCGCCAACTATTCCAGCATATGTTTTACACAGCGGGTGCCCTTCCAGCCGCAACCCAGTACTGGGAAACACCCACACACTCACTCATTCACACACGCTCATACACTATGGCCAATTTGGTTTACTAGAAACAAGAAAACTCTAAGTAAGAAAAGCATTTTTTTTAAGTGTTCTTATTATTAATAATTTTGTTTACAAAATAAAAAAAGGTCTTCATGGTTACATCAACGAATGATTTTTGGCATAAAATCCATCATTTTAAATCATACAATGTATTGCTGTCTATTCCTACAAATATACCCATTATTTGTATCTAGTTAGAGATCTGATGTTTTATTGTAACATTAGTGGCATTCGTTATGCTTTGAATGGCGAGAGAGAGAGAGAGAGAGAGAGAGAGAGAGAGAACGCTTTTCAAGCATCAACACCTCTGCCAGATGTCAGGATGGAAATGATCATGAGCAACATTTTCGGTTTTCAGTCGTGTTTGCACAATGACAGCTACTCTCACAGTCACTATGGCAACTGGCGGAGATATTGAATACACTACTGTCTCAAATAATGCAGTTTCATTACTAGCGAAATGACAATCAGACAGTAAGTCCCGAACATCTGATTTGATTGGCTGTGGTGCAGGCAAAGCCTTTGAAGTCAATGAGTTAAAGGCACAGTAACGTAATTAGATTATTTTATTTAAAAAATATGAATTCCCACGACACTTCATGTTAGATGGGATGGATTTGCAAGCAACGCAGCAATTTTATTCAGTCTTCTCTCATTATCATCTACAAGCAACGCATTCTTTATAAGAAGTCATGTATTTGATATATATATTCCTTGGTGACATTTTGCATATTCTAATCACACTATAGCTCATATATTACATTTTTAATTCTCACCCCAGGATTTACTTTGAAACGGTTTTCGCCCTGAAACTGAAATTTTAAAAGTCGCTTTACTTACAAAACATGGCAAAATATGGGTAAAAAAAAAGTGTTATTCAGTCTAGGCCTGTCACGAGAAAATTTTTTTATTGTGCGATAATGATTGTCACAGAAATTGTTGCAATATTATTGTCATTTTGAGATGATTTTATGCCACTGATTATATAATTATTGTATTATTGTATTGTACAGCACTTTAAAACACTTATCATTCTTAAAGTTATTTAGATTCTATAATTTGATGTTCATTTATTCATTTTCCTTCGGCTTAGTCCCTTTATTCATCAGGGGTCGCCACAGCGGAATGAACCGCCAACTATTCCAGCATATGTTTTACACAGTGGATGCCCTTCCAGCTGCAACCCAGTACTGGGAAACACCCATACACTCTCACAATCACACACATACACTACGGCCAATTCAGTTTATTCAATTCACCTATAGCGCATGTGTTTGGACTGTCGGGGAAAGCGGAGCACCCAGAGGAAACCCACGCAGACACGGGGAGAACATGCAAACTCCACACAGAAATGCCAACTTGCCCAGCCGGGACTCGAACCAGCAACCTTCTTGCTGTGAGGCGACAGTGCTAACCACCCAGCAAACAATTTTGTGTTTAATAGACGTCTAATAGTCATCAAAACGTAGACAGCTTGGCTAAAACAAGGCTAAACTTGGGCTGTCCGTGAAAATCTAATAGACATCTAAGAATAGCCAGCGGATTCAAGTGTTGTCAGTCGATTGAATGGGCGTTATCAGTGGATATCAGCTGATAGATATGGGCCAGTAGGGGTCTACTGCGCATACTGTTCCTACATGCACCTGGTTAATCTGCTGTTCTCACGTAAATCCAGCAGAGGCCGCTCCGATTGACCTGCCCTCCTCCTTCCCTAAACCCAAACGGTCATTATTTTTTCAAAAGCAGCGATTATTTTTCAAAAGCAGCGATTAACCTGCCCTCCTCCTTCCCTAAACCCAACCGTCTGTTTTTAAAAAAGCAATAAAAACAAATAATTGACTTTTGTCTTAACTGCTTTCTGAAACAGTTTTTCGGCGGATTCGAACCCAGTCATCGCTGTCAACTTCGCTCCACATCTCTAGTCTGCTGACGTACACGGTGAGCCACTGGAGAAACTGATAACAGCGGAAAATCCATTCATATGGAGGTAAGCGTGTATACCGCCACACGTGATTTTTTATGAAATTATACTATTTCCCATTAATTGTATTTTATTAATACTACCCTAACCCCAACCCTAAACCCAACCGTCACAGTAATGTAAAATTTCCCATTAATTGTATTTTATTAACGCCTACCCCAACCCCAACCCTAAACCCAACCGTCACAGTAATGTAAAAACACATCTGGATCTGAACTGTTCTCTATTAGAATAGCTGATTAACCATGTGGATGGATGATTACAACCTTCTGAGCCCACTAGGAGGCGCAGAAGGCCCCTACTGACCCATATCTATCAGCTGATATCCACTGATAACGCCCATTCAATCGAGTGATAACATTCGAATCGGGTGCAATAGCCCAAAACTAGACTAGTCGTCAAATAGACAGATTAGACAGACTTTATATGTCAGAATCAGAATCAGAAAGAGCTTTATTGCCAGGTATGTTCACACATACAAGGAATTTGTTTTCGTGACAGAGCTTCTACAGTGCAACAGAATTACAGAGACAGGACAAAAAACAGATAATAAATATATTTAAAAAATGAAAGCTGTAGTGAATGGAAATATACAAATTGACAAGTGTATGTACAGGAATATTACTATATACAACAGCAGCTGTTATGTGCAAATTAGCATGTAAAATATGTTGTTAAATAAGTGTTTGTGTATAAAAAGTGTATAGCAAGTAGTGATGTTTGTTCCATAATTACTATCATCAAGTGTTCATGAGATGGATTGCCTGAGGGAAGAAACTGTTTCTGTGTCGGGCTGTTCTGGTGCACAGTGCTCTGTAGCGTCGACCAGAAGGTAAAAGTTCAAAGAGGCAGTGTGCTGGGTGTGAGGGGTCCAGAGTGATTTTGGCAGCCCTTCTGCTTGCTCTGGATAAGTACAGTTCTTGGAGAGTAGGGAGGATTGTACCAGTGATTCGCTCAGCAGTCCGAACTATTCGACGTAGTCTTCGGAGGTCGGATTTGGTAGCTGAGCTAAACCAGACAGTTATTGAAGTGCAGAGGACTGATTCAATGATGGAAGTGTAGAACTGTTTCAGCAGCTCCTTTGAAAGGTTGAACTTCCTCAGCTGACGAAGGAAGTACAACCTCTGTTGAGCTTTTTTGACAATGGAGTCAATGTGAGTGTCCCACTTCAGATCCTGAGAGATGGTGGTGCCCAGGAACCTGAATGACTCCACTGCTGCCACAATGCTGTCCATGATGCTCAGTGGGGGGAGAGCAGGGGGAACAACCTTTGGGTGAGTAAATGATTGCTTTGGAACAACCTTTGGGTGAGTAAATGATAACAGAATTTTATTTTTTGGTGTGATCTATCCCTTTAAAACCAGTACATTTTAATGGCTTCTAATGTGTTTTTGCACACACTACATTAAGATTTATTAGTTGTAGCATGCCACCAATAGAAGGCAATACATAACCAGTAGAGCCCCCAAGACTAATCCATTAAATCTAATATGATTTCCATTGTAACTTACACTCACTTTATTAGGTACACCTTACTAGTACAGGGTTAGTTGGACAGGTGTACCTAATAAAGTGGCCAGCGGTAAGTGTATAACGTAAAGTCCACGTGAACCGAAAGTTGCTTTGACTTTTATTTCAGTATGTTGATGTACTTCCAACTGAAACTGAATATTGAATATGGGGCAATTAAGTTCTTTTGCGCATTATTCTCTCATAGCAAACTAACAGTAAGAGGGGCGTGGTTAAGGATATTAATATACAATTGCTATGGAAACCCTCAGGTTGACGTCAACAGAAGGACTGCCACTCCAAACATGGAAGTAAATCGTCAGGATTTGATTGAAGGCTACCAAAACAAACATTTTTTTCAGTGGATAAAGTTGCACGGATCAATTATTAAACTTAACACTGTATCCTAACAACACACGAAGCCGTGACATGCGATAAAAGGTATCATTTCCATGGTAAAAGGAGTTGTTGTCCTAACCATCTGCGACAGTGATGCGCAAAATTTCTATTTTAAAAATGCTTACTATTTCCTCAACGTCACAGCTGAACAACAGCATAAACTACTATAACAATGATCACCTCAGGTACCGATCATGTGCTATATTCAGTGTTAAATGCTCCCAATGTGAGTTTGCACACCCTTTTTACATGACATTTATGTTCAACTAGCAGAAGGATTGAAAATGAAAGTCAAAACTGTTATTCAGTGCAAACGAACAACATCAGTCACTCAGTAGCCTATTAATAATGGTAAAGGTGTGCAATCTTGGTGTACTTTTTGACGTTCAGCTTAGCTTAAAATCCCATTTTTAATATATTTAAGAAAAATACCTTTTTTTCCATCTACACAACATTGCGCACATTAGACCCTTTCTTTCGACTGAGAGGCTTGTTCATGCCTTCATCACATCTCACCTAGATTTCTGTAATTCACTTTTTGGTGGTCTACCAGCTAGCTCTCTCAGGACATTACAGTACATTCAAAACTCAGCTGCACATGTGTTGACACACATCGCCACGCTATCACATTACCCCAGTACTTCAGCAACTACACTGGCTACCTGTCAAGTCACGTATTGATTTTAAAACTCTGATTTTAACATACAAAGCGGTTCAAGGATTTGCTTCTGGTTATATATGTGATTTGGTGACTGTATCATCTTCTTCTCGCTGTTTACGATCTGCATCGGGTCTCACTCTGTTTCAGCCTCGTTGCAGACTCAACACTATGGGAGGTAGGGCATTCTCCTACTGCGTGCCTAAATTATGGAATGCTTTACCTACAACCATCAGGAACACTAGTTCCCTGGACTGTTTTAAGAAACTGCTTAAGACTTAGTATTGCTTTTAATTTTTGAGGATTTCTGTCATTTTTAACTATTTGTTGCATTTTGGTATCCAATTGTTTTTTGTATTATTGTTTAATTGTTTTGTAGCACTTTGAGTTTGAGAAAAGCGCAAAACAAATACAGTTTATTATTATTATTATTATTATTTAATATGTATTAATTAGATTAAAAACCTTCACCCTTTTGTGCAGTGGCTGGTATTTAAATGTTTCTGTCATGTTGCGTTGCTTTTGGTGCAAACAAACAAATTGCTTGTCGCTGGAATTTTGTGTCGTGTGTTGTTAGGATACGGTGTAAGAATAACAATGTGAGCTAGCAAACCTAACATTTCAAAATTCAATTTCACACAGACTTTAAAATCATTCGAATTCTGTGATGTTTCTGTTGTTGTTGTTTTTTTATGCAGGGAAGACATTAGTATTCAAAAGACGCCAGTGGTTTGGCACGCTGACACTCTGAGTAATTCATACAGGAAAAGCTCATCAGAAAGCCACATAAAGGCAGTAATAGAGGATAATGCTTGCTGGATGGAGGAGTGTGACACGAACTAAATGAAATCCTCACTCACGGATCCTGAGAGACGTCAGCTGGAAGCTTTATTCGAGTTTGTGAACAGCAGCTGCACTCGCTCGTGTGACCCATTAAAAGACAAATGCACAAAGCGAACATGTTTAGCTTGAGTTTTGGAGATGGTTTGGTGTCAGCTTGTAGATATACCTCCCTGCTGTGCTTCTTGGAATGCAGCAGATCAACCATGAAATACAGTCTTTTTTTTCGAGCAAGTCTCACTCTGAATCCAAAACCAGCGATGGGAACTGAACGCCTCCCTCCGACAGAAGAGAGTACAGACCACGCAAAGCTGCAGCGCTGGGCCGCTCCGCACCAGGAGGACAGTCCCAGTAAGACACAAGGCTGTCAGACATTGCCTGTAAACAGAAAACAATGCAGAATTTATTAAAGGGGATCTATTATGCCCCTTTTTACAAGATGTTAAATAAGTCTTTGATGTCCCTACAGTGTATATGAGACATTTCAGTTCAAAGTACTACACAAATAATGTTTTATAGCTGTTTGAAACTGCCCACTTTTAGGCTTTGATCCTACTTGTGCCATTTTGGTGACTGTTGCTTTAAAGTCAAATGAGATAGTGCTCTTTTCAAAAAAGGGCGGAGCTACAAATGCCTGTGTGTCAGCGTAGTGGCAGATTCAAAAACAAGACTAATGTCCTATGCTAATGAGGGAGAGATCGTCACTAACGGCCGGGGCTTTCCCCCTCTGATGACACATACAAAGGGAGAATGCCAATCAAAGTGTTTCTGCAGATTGTTTTTATCAAGTGTGATTATAAAGAATAAAATTAATACATTTTTACCATTAGAAGCTGCTTATATTTCATATTTATGTAGAAGTCCACTATAAATGTATCAGATTATTGATTTGTATTATCATGTAGGTAATTATCAATTTGAATTATTTTCACAATTGATATTGTATAATTGTAAATATATATAATACTGTAAAGTTTATTATTTTTTATTTTTATTATTATTATTATTTTTTTTTCCATTTTGCTATATTTTTATCTATTTCTGTTGCAATTTTATTTTAATTTTACATGTTTGTTAATTCATTTCGGCGGCAAGGGTCAAAAAAAGGAAAAAGAATTACAACCTTGATTGTACAAAATGTTTTGGTAAAGCTTGGGAAAATAATCACAAATAAAGTATTAAAAAATAAAAATAAAAATAATGAGCGTACGTCTTCAAAAAAAAAAAAAAAAAAAAGAAGCTGCTTATATTCACAGACCGTTGCCACACAACTGTGTTTAAACCCCTTATGAAAATGATTTTTGCATGTGCTGATTTGTTGCTGAAGCAAAATGTGAGCAGATAATAAAATTGTATGTTTATTCGGAAAGGGTGCATAAAATAGATGGAGTAATGAATGCGGAAAACTACAGATAGGGTTTAATCCATTTTGTCATTCCTTCTGGAAAGTATCATATTGATAATGGTCTTATTCTACAGAGTGATAATGATCCCAAACACACTTATATAATGCAGTGAAATCATATTTGCTGAAAAAATAAATAAATAAACAGATGTCATGAAATGGCCTCCACAGAGTCCGGACCTAAATATTATAGAGGCAGTATGAGATTCACCAGGACAGAGAAAGAAACATAAAACAGCCTAAATCTAAAGCAGATCTCTGGGAAGTGCTGAAAGGAACCTGATATATCATAGCACATTATTTCAGAAAACCTCAGGACAATCTCATCAAAACAGTTTAAGCTTAAAAAGTAATTTTGTTCTGAATATTGTGCTCTTGTTTTTAAAAATTTGTGCACATTTACTGTAAGCGGCATGTAACACAGTCATGCTAGAAAATTAAAACAATTAAATAAAATATATTTAAAATGGAAATATAATAAGATGGAAACAGGTCATTCCTCCATCACATGACATGTGGATCTGAGAAATCTGTAGCTGCATAAATTACTTGCAGGATCTCTCAAATCTTTTTCCAAGACCTGGAATCCCGTTTTACACTATATCAGAGGCTTACCCTGATATCAGCTCTCATACACAGTAAACTACTGGAAAGAGGGAATATTGACTCCTTAAAGGGATCTTTTCATCCATTTCTTTTTTTAATCTTATTTACACCTTTATTTGTAGCCTAGCTTATTTTTTTTATTTTAATTAGTTTTTTCTTTTTCAGAGGATATGTGTTTTTAATTAATACATTTAATTTTATTTTATTTTGAGGGGACAGTGGGAAAATATGAAAACTAAGACAGTCTGTAATTTTTCTTGTTCTGTATTATATACTATATATTATTAGATATGTATGGTCTGGTTAAATACCAATAAAAAAATTTTATTTAAAAAAAATTATTTCTTGAATATAATGGTGCAGATTTAAGTCTATGCAAAGGCGTGATAGACAAACTATCCCAATATGTGCATAAAACAAGGGATGTTACTGAAACCTGCTGTAGATGAAGGGCCTGCTGAATTTGCTCTACTCTGAGCGTTTGTCTCTCCAGTTCTCTCAGTTCCTCCTCACTGGTGTAGGACAGGACTGGCGGTAGGCAGGATCCATCACGGTCACCCCATTCACCTCTCCTCCGGACGGGACACAGAGACCTGGAGCTCCACTTATCCCACCTCTCCCAGTCTGAAGATCACAAGAGGTTTCTGCGTTACTGCAACTATTTCCAGTTTATCAAGCCTCGCATTCCAACCTGAAGTTAACTGCAAAACCTGTCATAATATACTGTCTTAAAGAGTACGAAGGGGATCTTATTATATATTACTGGCCCTTAATCTACATGTTTCCACCTACAGCACCAATGCAGCAGTTCAACATTTATGTTCACTCGCTGTAGCAGCTGGAGATTTATAATATCTGCGGCAGTAAAAAAAAACAACATTACAAATATTCTGTTGTCAGATCACTAATGAACTTAATGAAGCAAAATGTGACCAGATAATAATATTGTATGTTTAGTTGGAAAGGGTGCAAAAAATCAAGAATGTCAATAAAGTCAAGAATGTGGAAAACTACACATAGGGTTTAATCCATTTTGTCATTCTTTGAAAGTATCATATTGATATTGGTTTTATTCTTCAGAGTGATAATGATCCCAAACACACTTATATAATGCAGTGAAATCATATTTTCTGAAAAACAAACAGATGAAACAGAGTCATGAAATGGCCTCCACAGAGTCCAGACCTAATATTATAGAGGCAGTATGAGATTCACCAGGACAGAGAAAGAAACATAAAACAGCCTAAATCTAAAGCAGAACTCTGGGAAGTGCTGAAAGGAGCCTGATATATCGTAACACAATTTCAGAAAATCTCTAGACAATCTCATCAAAACAGTTTAGGCTTTTGCTTGTAGAGGTAATTTTTCTTGTTTCTTGTACAAATTTTGTGTACATTTACTGTAAGCGGCATGTAACACAGTCATGCTAGACAATTATGGAAGATAACTGTCCAGGTGTAGCAGCTGGAGACTTATAAAATCTGCGGCATTAAAAAAACCCTAACATTACAAATATTCTGTTTTCAGATCGCTAATGAACTAATGAACATAAGAGTATCCATAGACTGATAGGTTAAATTTCATTTTTGTAGGAAATGTACCAAATAAAGTCTGTAAAGTGTTATATATTTGATCCAAATATATTTTTCACTAGACTTCTAGTCAAGTTGTTAGTTCACACAAAAATTAAAATGTCATTCCAATCCTTTTGTTCATCTTCAGAACACGTTCAGATTTCAGATATTTCAGATGAAATCTTTTTCCTCTATAGACAGCAAAGGTCTTGAGACATTCAAAATACAAAAAAGGAACCAAAAACATTGAGACAAAACTTCATGTTACTTCAACTGCAATCATGCGACGCTCCAAGAACACTCTTGTGCAACAAAAAAACAACAAAAAAAAACAATGACTTTGTTCGCCAATGTCTAATGCATCAGATCAGGGTGCAATGCTTGCGTGTTGTGCTGCTGACTCTAACGCTAAAAATGCTGATCTGACCATAGCAAAAGAGAAGAGAAGACAAATTGTGTCCACTTTAAGAAATTGTTCATCTGGGCATGAAGAAGACACAACTGGTCATGTTAAACTGGTGGTGAACAGATTATAGACTACTAACACCACATTAGACCCAAAATAGACTGGAGATGAGGAGTGTGACTCATTTAATTGTACTAGATTGAACCCAGAAGAAAATATAGTGAGTTATTGCTCATACCATGTGAACAGGTGGAGGAGTCTAACCGTCACAAAAACTATTAAATCCTCTACTAAAAAAGCAGCAGCTCATTTGCATTTAAAGGGACACACACAAAAACAGTGTTTTTCTTAGCTCACACCCAAATAGAGGCAAATTTGATCATCTGTAATATGTGATCTGGTGGATATTTTAAGCTGAAATATCACAGACATATTCTGATGACATCAGAGTTTTGCTTTACATCTTATTAAAACAGGCATAATATGTCCCCTTTAATAATATTCTAACAATAGCAAATGACATTTATACTCAACAATGCATAACGTGGAAAATTTTGCTTGTGTTTACAGTAGATTAATTGCTTTCCCAAGAAGTTAGAACATGGGAAATGTTATCCATGATTCCTCTGGGGTCTGGGGATATCGATAAGATTGCAAAGTATGAAGTTTCTAAATGATGAACCATTGTGTAAGGCTTTTTGAAATGTCACTCATCAAATCCAGAGGGAACACTTCAAACTACATGAGAAAAATATGTAGCCGCTCACATTATTTGAGAAAGGGATGGGAATTTTGCCTTCTTGGTTAACTGCACTGAGTGTCCGCTTGTGGTAATTGTTTGTCATTGTTTGCATTAAGACGACACAACTGGCCATGTTAAACTGAGGGTGAACAGATTATAGACTGCTGACACCACATTAGACCCAAAATAGACTGAAGATGAGAACGGTGATTCACTTTAATGTACTAGACTGAACCCAACAATATAGTGAGTTACTGCTAATACCATGTGAACAGCAGGACGAGACAAGATTAATCTACAGTTCTAAAAAAATTACAATCTACAAATCTACATAATCTACAAAAAAAACAATAATATGTACACAATAATGTATACAATAATAACAAAGAAAACACATGAGTTTACTATACTATTAATGTAAATATGAAATTTTGCTTTCAAGACAAATGTATTATTCATAAAGGTTAGACAATGATTATAAAATTACAATTTAATTGATGTTAAAAGTATTACTTATTACAATAATTGAGTTAATAAATAAATAACTATAAAATAAATCAACCATATAAAATGAATTAAATACATTTTATGTTTATAAATATAATAAAATTAAATTAGAATTTAAATTTTTTTTTTTAAATAACAAGCAAACTAAACGTATCAATGCATTAACTAGTTTATACAATTATTAAATAATTAATTATAATTCAACATGATAATTTATGTGATAAATACTGTACAATAAATAAAATTACATGATATAAATGTATTACTTTCTGTTGTTCAAAAAATAATAAACTATTATTTAATATCATATATAAAAAAACACCATTTAAATGTATTAACTACAGTTTATGTTGGTAAAGATGATATAATTAAATTATAATTTAGTATAATATTTGATTTAATAATTAAATAAACAAACAAGCAAATAATAATATTATTATTACAATGTTCCAAAAAAACTGACAAAACTATTTAAACTTAAAATTTAATATTATATAACCCACTTAATTAAATCATTAATATAATTCTATCATATAAAATGTTTTCTGATTAAGTTTCTGTTGTTAAAATATAATAAATTATTATAATAAATTATATAATAATTATAAATTATAAAAAAAAAAAAAAGAATTAATTAATTACAGTTTAAGTAGCCAAAAAAGAATGGTTTTATATTTTTTTCAGTTCTTTTTCTCTCAATTTTTTAAAATTTGTATTATTTTTGGTACTGTTTTTAACTTTATATTGCTCTTTATTTGTAGCTTTTGTTTTTTTAGTTGTTTTAATCTTAAATAATCTTTAAAAACCTATATTTGAGACCTTACTTGATAGTGTGATAACAAGATCCACTATTATTGGAACATGTTGTTATAAAAGATGAGTGTTTTTTTTTTTTAACGAGAGTGAAATGCTTTTAAATTTTTCTTGTAAATAACCCTGACCTAAAAATGACGTCAAGTAGACATCACAACTAGAGACAGACTGTGAAGTACCTTTCTTCTGATGATCAACTTGCGTAAGAAGTTCTGCCATCATCTTCTCCAAACCCTCCAGCATCCGCAAGGACTCATATTGTCTCTCATGCTTTGTTCCTGTAACACACACACACACACACACGCACACACACGCGCACGCACGCACGCACACACACACACACACACACACTTGATCTCTATCTGCTTCAAATGAACTGCCTGCCAGTAAGACGTCCTGTGACTCAGAGGAATAAAGGCTAAATGACAGTGTTATCCTTGGACAGATCCTTATAGTCCAGTTGCTCATTTCTCAGCCCACATACACACACACACACACACACTTCTGTCTTCCCGCATCCCTCCATGTTTGTTCCCCAGACGTGTATACCTGAATCTGAGCTCTTCAGGGCCTGTAGCTCAGTATGGAAGCAGTGCGTCAGGTCAAGACAATGCTGTGAACACACATCCAGCTCTGTTGGGAAATCAGCAGGAGGTCTGGAAGGCCATTCTGATGGGAACTGATACAACAGCAGTCAAGAGCAAATAATGGATGCCTGAATACATCAATAACTCAGTCAGATGCCACGTCCTGTGAAGTGCTTTGAAACGTGCATTTTTTTAATTTGATGATTGATGTAATCTCAACTGAAACATAAAGAGAGGGCGGGACATATAGTAGCCCCTCCCATAAAAAATAAAAAAAACAGCCAATAGAGTTTCATTTTTATCACAACTCTGCCAGTGAGAGTGATTGAGATCAAGCACATAAAATGAAAAGCAAATGAAGAGGGCGGGGCATGTCAGATACTAAAGAGCATTTGATTGGTCGGAAGATTTGATAAGTAACTAAAAGTATGAGGTGATGTCAAAACAATCACTGATCCATTTAGTCGGAAGTGACTTCAAGATTTGGGTGTTTTTAGCTTCTAAATGTGCATTTTGTCACTGTTTTGGAGCACACTAGCTTATATAGATATCCTTAAGACTAACATACTGATACTAACATATAAAAAACATTCACGGGACCTTTAATTATGGCATTTTATGATTGATACACAAATAAAAGTTTGTATTTACATGACATCTTTACTTAAAATGTGTGTTAATTGAGCTCTGATGTTTTTATAAACATTATTTAACATGAGAGCTACTGTTATTATGCACAATCCCAGCTCCCAAAACCAGGACCCCTCTTGTGTCCAGTGTTGTGATCATATTTATGATTATGTTTATGTAGCAACGTGGTCCTGTGAGACATGAAATGTCATTCCACTGTATGTCCACACGTAGCGGAATGACAATAATCATGAACTTGACTTGTTTTAGCCAAATAAAGTTCTAGTTATTAGTCACTTAAGGCATTTTGTGTCATTTTAAATGTTCCTTATTTGCTGCCATTGCATCTTTATAATTTTCCAAAGAAGGTCATAAAGTGAATGGATAACTTGAGACCTGTGTTGAAAATTATATCTATACATTTGGGGTAAAAAATATGTGTAAGCCATAGAAGTATAATAAGAACTAAGAAGCATGTTAAAAATATGAAATATTTCTAAATATTTATAAAAAGAAAGAAAAGTGCAGAGAAAAAAATGGTAACACAAAAAAGATTATTATTTTGGGGTGCAACTGTCTTCAGGACAGCATGAACAAAGTATACAATTCTCAAAATCCTAAACCATAAGGAGATCTGTTACACATATACTTTGGAGTTTAGTCTTGAATCAGTATCAAAACCACACCAACATGAGAAATAATGACCGCATGCGTGCACTTCGTGATACTGATCAAATGAAACAATTCTGAAGGATACAGTTGCCCGAAGTCTTTCTGTAAACTGAGTTCTTTCTGGTACTGGCTTTGATTGCTGGTCTAACACTTTCGTCCACAATCTGGAAAAAAATTTAAAATAAAAAGTAATTTTTTTTCTCTATAAAACAATAAACATCAAAACAATGATGATTTAAAGTCTTATTTTCTTTAAATGCTGTCTCACTATCGTTTAATGCAAACTGAACCAAAATAAAAATAAGGCGCATAAAACGGAAGTCAATGAAACTAAACTTGCAAACAAGCAAAGATGTTTTATGGAGAAACTGTTCTTTGAGGATAAACCATTATTTTATTTGTAAACCTTTCATGTGTGTATTATGTGAAAATCAAGAGATAATGCTTAAATCCTAAATAAAATATTAGATTGATGTTTCAGTCTCATGTTCAAATGTATAAGATTTGGTTTCAAAACAAGGTTTACTGATCCATTTATTAACATTGTGAGCATTTATTCATTCATTCATTTTCCTTCGGCTTAGTCTCTGATTTATCAGGGGTTGCCACAGCGGAATAAACCACCAACTATTCTGGCATATGTTTTACGCAGCGGATGCCCTTCCAGCAGCAACCCAGTACTGGGAAACACCCATACACTCTCACATTCACACACACACTCATACACTACGGCCAATATTGTTTACCCAAATCACTTATACTACATGTCTTTGGACTGTGGGGGAAACCGGAGCACCCGGAGGAAACCCACGCCAACACGGGGAGAACATGCAAACTCCACACAGAAATGCCAACAAAGGACTCGAACCAGCAACCTTCTTGTTGTGAAGCGACAGTGCTAACCACTGAGCCACCGTGAGCATCTAAATTATAAATGCTACATAATGCTTAGCAAGTAGTGAACCCAAAATACTACATTCTTAAAGATAATATCAAACTGACCGATTCTGTTTTGTTCTATGTGCTCGCCAGGCTGACATCAAAGGAGACGGTATCCTAGAGGAAAAAAAGAACGGTCGGAAAAACTGTATTTGGTCATAAAAATAAATATAATATGTAAATATGCAATGCATATACAGCACAATTCAAAAAATGTGATTTGCTAATATTTTTAAATGTTTCTTTAAAAGGCTCTCTAAGTCTGCATTATTTGATAAAAAGCACAGTAACAACAACAGTGAAATTAAGTTTAAAATAACTTTTACAATTTAAAATAACTATTTACTAAAAAAGTTTTACTTAAGTACATTTTCAAATAGAATTCATTACCTCAGTCTTCGGTGTCACACAAAGTGTCTTTAAAAACATTTTAATATGTAATAAAAACATAACATATTTGTAATATTTTAAGATTTGATTCTCTAGAAACTTTTTATTTGCTAGAAAGATTTTTTTGTTGGATAAAAGTATTAATTACTATTTTTTAAATTCAGGACAGCTTGAACAATGGAATAAATAAATAAATAAATAAATAAATACATATTAAATTTAAGTAATGTAAAGTAAAGTAAGGTAAAGTAAAGCAAAGTAACTTTTACCATTTAAAATAACTTGAGTACATTTTAAAATAGAATTCATTTTAAAAGTATTAATTACTATTTTTTAAATTCAGGACAGCTTGAACAATGGAATAAATAAATAAATAAATAAATAAATAAATAAATAAATAAATAAATAAATAAAAATTAAATTTAAGTAAAGTAAAGTAAGGTAAAGTAAAGCAAAGTAACTTTTACCATTTTAAATAACTATACTTGAGTACATTTTAAAATAGAAGTCATTTTAAAAGTATTAATTACTATTGTTATTAAATTCAGGACAGCATGAACAATGGAATAAATAAATAAAATAAAATAAATGAACATGACTAAAATAAGACTTTTGGTTAAAGATGTTTAGGTTAATATTTAGGTTTACTGTAATGCCAGCTCCATTGGCTATGAAATGTCAGATTGATATTAAATATTTGCCATCATCATATCCTAAATCCAATACACTACATAAAAAACATAAAAGTATCATTATTTAATAGTAACAAGTGAATATCTCATTACATACATACCACTGCTCGTTCAACTGCACGCTTTCTGTTGTGGATTTCTCATCTTTGCCAGATGTTGACGCTTCTTGGCAAGAGACTGATGGTGAATCATCTTCAGATGACTCTTTAATGTTTGTGGTTTTGACGCAGATCTTCTGCTGGGATTCTGAGGAAGAGATCTTCACCGGAGCGCTCTTTGGGACTGTAAGCCTTCCTCTGAACATTGTATGAGCAGTCTGACTTTTCCGGAGCAAGACAGGCCGTGTCCAGGGAGGCCCGTGGGTCACACTCCCACCAGCTGCTCGTCTGTGATTGGGCTTTTTGCTCATCTCGGAGGCAGAAACGGATTTCACTGGTTTTCTTTTATCTTCTTCTTTAACTGTATGATTAACAAGTGCTTTATTTTTGCTTTCATTACAGTGTTTTTTCTGGTTACCATCAGGGTGAAGTTCTTTATGAGCCTCAGATGCGCTGCGGATTTTCAGCGCTTTTTTCAAAACCTGCTCCAACATTTCAATTTCTTGCTTTTCCTGAGGTAGAATATCTGTTTTAGGAAGCACAAACAAACATTGTGTTGCATATGACTCTATTAAAATTTTTTTTTTTTTAAATGTGTGTGTGTAATAATGGTGGCAAAATGAATCATGATTAATCGAATGCTAAATAAAAGCTTGTATGTACATACATACATATATATATATATATATGTGTGTACTGTGCATATTTATTTATTACTGCACAATATTTATACACAGAGAGTAGACATACATAACCTAAATACAAACTTTTATTTTGGATGCGATTAATCAAGATTATTCGCTTGCCAACACTAATTTATAAATAAACTTGCCTTGCCTTATGATAAATAAAGATTTATATATTTTCCTCTTACCATCTTTAATATCAGTACCAGATGAATTTTCCAGGAGACTGGTTTCTGTCACACGCGTTCTCCTGCAAGAATACGACATAATCTGAGTTTTCTAAACAAAATTAGCTTTACATCCCCTATTTCAAGACAAGTATGCTAATACGAGAAAAAAAGTTAATAAAAAAAGGTCAAAGTAAAACAAAAACATCATCTTACATTGAGCTTAAAATCTCTTTGCACTGCCTGATGTTTTCAGTGAGTCTTGATTCTTCAGCTCTGCACATCTTTACAGCTTCATCAACAGCATGAAGAAGAGACATGCTCAATATCTGACAGAAGCGCACAAAAAACTGTCAGTCTTTAACCAATGCAAATGGGCAAGTGACAAATACACAAGGCCAAAAATTGATTTTATATACATAAAGAGCGTGATAAAGGGATAGTTCACCTCAAAAGTAAATAGTCAGTCATTTAAATCACCGCGTATACTTGTTTCAAAGCTTCATGAGTTTCTTTCCTCTGTTGAATACGAAAGAAGATATTTTGAAGAAGTTGGAAACCTGTAACTATAGACCTCCATAGCAGGAAAAACAAATACTTTGGAGGTCAATAGTTACAGGTTTTTAAAAATATATATATCTTCTTTTGTGTTCAACAGAAGAAAGAAACACATAAAGCTTTATAACCACTTGATGATGAGTAAATAGTGCATCAATTTTTATTTTTGGTGTGAACTTTTGGTGTGAAATCTGTACTTTACTAGAACTTCTATGTTAAGCGGCTTTGACACAATCTACATTGTAAAAGCGCTATGTAAATAAACTTGAATTGAACTATCCCTTTAAATGCCAGTGTATGTCTACTACGATATTGCACATAACTTAGAATATATAATGGCAAAACATACGATTGAAATAACCTCAAAACTGTCACTAGGTAGGTATTACATACAGATATATGTTATATATTATCAAGCACAGATGTCACAAAGTTCAGTTTCCTAAAACTAACAGCCATACTTATGTTATAAAGCTCCTAACCGTACTAAAGCGTACGTACTTAAGCATAGTAAGTCTACATTCAATCAATATACATACATTTACCAATACCTATCATTATAATGTTAAATAATAACAATATTTAACAAATAGCATAGGCAACAGTATATGTATGTATGTGTATATTGATTATATTCAATCAATATACATACATTTACTAATACCTATCATTATAATGTTAAATAATAATAATATTTAACAAATAGCATGGGCAAAAGTATATGTATGTATGTGTATATTGATTATATTCAATCAATATGCATACATTTACC
>CAIGQV010019355.1:1649940-1671641 GCA_903798115.1 Danio jaintianensis
ATATGCATACATTTACCAATACCTATCATTATAATGTTAAATAATAACAATATTTAACAAATAGCACGGGTAAAAAGTGAGGTTATATACATCAAGAGCATACTAAAAGCAAGTGTCTACTCTAATATTTCAGATATCTTAGAAAATGTAACGTTAACGTGAAACTACTACTGAAATAACCCCAAAACTGTCACTCAGGGTATATGTACGTTATATGTACATATTTTTAAGCACAGATGTCACATATTTCAGTTATCTAACAGCCATATTGTTCTGTTATAAGTGTGTAAAGTTACTAAAGAGTGCGTACTTAACCATAGTATCTCATTTTATCAATATGCAACGTTATAGAAATATTTAAGACTCTTATCATAGAGCGATTCAAGTTACCCGCCGGAAGCGCGCGCGTTGTTGTCTACAAACTCCGCTTTCACTTTCGTTTATCCATCCTACAAGTACCTTCAGCTCATTTGTGAACTTAAATTAAACATTTAAACTCGGACTGTCAAATTAAAGTAAGAGAACAACGAAAACTTCAGCGTCAGATTCCAGCGCTGCGTTCACGTCCACACAGCAGCGCGCCTTCACAACGCGCGTTCATGTATCGCGAGACCTACATTGTGCGTCGTTGCCATGGAAACAAGCTCGTTGAGCAACAGTTGTTTAGTGGTGAGGAGAAACTAAACTGGCTTATTTTTCAACATGGAGAGTAACAGAGAGTTCGGGAGAGCTGTGGCTGTGCAGGTCACTGTAATGTCGGCGAGTCGTTTGGTAAGACGTCAATACAGTCAGTTAAAATATCTTCAACATCTGAGCGTGAAATTAAAAACATAGCCATCATAAGCGGAGCTAGTTGTCATATCAGTAGCTGCAGGGTTGATGTGGTGGTGTTGGTTTCAAACACTTCCTCCAAAAATGATATTCGAGTTAAAAGTGTGTTGTTTGATTTCACAATAAAACTGTGGCACAATGTAATAATAAATTAATAAATTAATTAAAAAAAAAAACTTGTCATGAGGAGCGGTACGGTGGCTTAGTGGTTAGTTAGCACTGTCGCCTCACAGCAAGAAGGTCGCTGGTTCGAGTCTCGGCTGGGCCAGTTGGCATTTCTCTGTGGAGTTTGCATGTTCTCCCCGTGTTCGCGTGGGTTTCCCCCACAGTCCAAAGACATGCGCTATAAGTGAATTGAATAAACTAAATTGGCCATAGTGTATGTGTGTGAATGAGAGTGTATGGGTGTTTCCCAGTACTGGGTTACAGCTGGAAGGGCATCCGCTGTGTAAAACATGCTGGATAAGTTGGTGGTTCATTCCGCTGTGGCAACCCCTGATAAATAAAGGGACTAAGCCGAAGGAAAATGAATGGATGAGAAAACTGGCCATAGTGTATGAGTGTGTGTGTGTGTGTGTGTGTGTGTGAATGAGTGTGTGTATGGGTGTTTCCCAGTACTGGGTTGTGGCTGTAAGGGCATCCGCTGCGTAAAACATATGCCAGAATAGTTGGCGGTTCATTCCGCTGTGGTGACCTCTGAATGAACATGAATGAATGACCCACTTTACTGTATAGTGGTGGCTATATTACTATAAGTAATTTGCTTTCAGAATCTGTTTTATTGATATATACAAACAAAGTTATTAGCCCAACTGTGAAAGTTTAATTCTTTTTCAAATATTTCCTAAGTGATGGAAAATTGGCTAAATTTTCAGTTATTCCCTTTTATATTTTTTCTTCTAGAGAAAATAGTTATTTTACTTTGGCTGTCGCTGGAGTAAAATAAATATTAAAATAAAAAGGTCGATATTATTAGCCGTTTTTTTGTATATGTATTTTTGATTTGCTACAGAACAAACTGCTATTGTCTAATGCATTTCCTTATTAACATAACTTGCCTAGTCAACCTCATTAACCTAGTTAGAAAACTAGTATCTTGCATAACTGACTAGTGAAATATTAATATGTACTGTCATCATACATAGATACATCAGACAAAATAAATTAGTTATTAGAAATGAGTTATTAAAACTATTGTGTTTAAAAATGTGTTATAAAATAATAAATAAACACTTGGAAAATATATGAAAAGAATGAAAATTTCACATTAGGGCTAATACTTTTGTTTTTAATCAATATATAAATACATAAATAAAAAAGATTCTGAAAGTCCCTTGCAATCTTTTAAATGATACACTCTTTATGTATTATATATTTTTACAATGATTTTACTGTAGTAAAACAGCTGTTGTATATTATATACTGTGCTCATCATAAAGTATATCCCATTTTGAAAATGAATATTTTCATCAATTTCTCAATGACTATTGGTAATATATTGTGGTGCATTTGAGCAAAACAGATTTATTAAATATATATATTTATAAAAAAATATTTTAGTCACTGAACATCTTTAGAAATAGAAAGGTAATACATTGATGCATCATTCAAGCGAAATATTGAGAAAAAATACAAACTACAAAATTTCAACTAAATTGAATAATTATTTTGTTTCTCATGATTTTTCCTCCTTTAATATTTTTATTTAATATTTTTCCCTGACATATGCATTTTAGTGTACTAATTTGTGGACCATTATAGTAAGTTGTTTTGTTAGATTAGCTCCAGATTTGGCTTCAGTACTGACTAATCTAATTTATATGCTCAAATATAATATTGTAAAGCATACTATAAAAAATATTCATTTAAAAGAGAGATCTGTGAGGGGTGTACTCATATATGCTTGTTGAGTACTGTATTTATAGCATTGATGTGATGAACTATTGAGTGCTTGTTATGTGATTTTCTGTTATAATAAGTAAAATCTCATTTGTGGTCATTTCAGAAAGGCAGCAGGGCTGATTCGTGTCTCAGTTTCGTTCGGGTGGAGTTTAATGGATGTGTGCTTGGAGACTCACAAAAACTGGACGTTCCTGTGGACAAAGACGTGGTTTACAACTTTACCTGTAGTTTCGAATGCTCAGAAGTTGCACACACACTTGATGATGTGGCACATAAACCTGTTATATGTGAGTATTAAGCCTTTATAGGACACTCATTGAAATATTAGAAAAATGTTGGGTCTTGCTGACGGTTATTAAAAGACTTTGACACTTTTATGACGTAAAAAAAAAAATATATATATATATGTATATAATTATTTTTTTATGTATTTAATGTCAATAAGTTGCAATATATGTTTTTTTTTGCCTAAACTGGTTAAAAATAAAGGGTTAAACTTTCATACTGTTTAGTTTTTTGTTTGTTTCTTTGTTTTACTCATTTATTATTATTATTATTATTATTATTATTATTAGTGGTAGTAGTAGTAGTATTTATGTATTGTTATTATTATTATTTTTTTATTTACTTTGTTTTTATTCAGCTTTTCATGATTACTTGAATTTTCTTTTCCCAAATAAATGCTTCTTACTTTAGGAATTTATAGATATTTTAGATCAAATCCAGCAACTAGTTAAGGTGTAAATTTTATATATATACATTATTGAGCATGTCTGGGGTAAGATGAAGGAGAAGGCATTGAAGATGAATCCAAAAAATCTTGATGAACTCTGGGAGTCCTGCAAGAACGCTTTCTTTGCCATTCCAAAAGACTTTATTAATAAGTTATTTGAGTCATTGCAGAGATGTATGGATGCAGTCCTCCAAGCTCATGGCAGTCATACGCAATATAATAATTCTTTTTCCACTGCACCATGACTTTTCTATACTGTACATTATTTCAGTTAAGTGACAAGACTTTTGTCTAAGCAACATCAGACCTTACTGTCCTAATTAAAGAATTAAAAATCAAGGCATGATCATATTTTATTATGGTAAAATAAGTGTAATCTACAGGCCTTTGCCTTTCATATAAGCCACTTCTAGTACCAAATGATCAGCTAGAAGTCAAGTTTTTATTTGTTGTTCCTAAAACTTGGAAAGGCGACAAGACTTTTGTCAGGTAGTATTATTTATATATATATTTATACTACCTGACAAAAGTCTTGTATATATATGAAGAGTTCAGATGCAAAAAGTCTCTAAGTGCCGTCTTCAAAATTTACCATTTCAAATAGTTTAATTTAATTGCATTTATAGTGACATAACCTAACATATACTTAGGAGCTTGAGAAACATTATCATTTTACAAGACAATTTCAGACAGCACTTATAGGCTTTTGCATCTGAACTCTAATTTAAATATAATATTTAATTGACTTTTTAAAAGTGTCATACAGTACGTTTAATTATTCATGGTAAATGTAAGCAGAAATGTATGTTTATCCTCAGTAACGGTGCTTGAGATCCTACCAAAAGAGAAAAAACAAAAAGAAGAGAAAACAGCTGCATTAGGACAAGCCAGTGTGGACCTGCTGCCTCTGCTACGAGGTTAAACCATTGCATTTTAGTCCTTTCATTTAAACTTTACACATTATTATTGATCCTCATGTTTGATATCTTATTCTAGGTCAATGTAACTTCTTCTCCACTGTGCTTCTTCATGCGGTGACTGGATCTCCGGCTGATGTTGCCTTACGTGACGACGGCATAAAAGTAAGTTAATGGCTGTATCCGAAATTAAATACCCTTAAATAGTGCACTGTTTGTGGGAGCAGCCATTTCTAGTGGTGTCCGAAACCATAGTGGATGTTCTGAAGTGCACTCAATCAATCCCACAATGCACCACAATAACGAGTGTAAAACCAAAGTACATGAAATGGCTAGAAAGTACCCATAATGCACTCAAGAGTTTGTGCACTCAAGAGTTTTTTCGCGTCTGACCACAAGATGGCGTCGATAGTGGAATCCTATCAGTTTAAGTTTCTAAATGAATTAATATTTAATTGTTAAATTAACATTTGTATACAGAAATCAAAATACTTAGTTTCATTACTAATAGGAAGCTCGCTAAGTGTTTGATCAAGAAATTTAAAATCTAAACCGTCTGAGGAATTTATTATTCAGCAAAGCACAAACAAAATGGCATCCCTTCAGTGCACTCAGTGCTCCAATTCATTCACTCGAGTATATTAGTGGACTTATGTATGGAATAGTGAATGAGGGTATATGTTCCGATTACATTTACAGCCAATGCTTCCTATACATAAAATATACATATTTTATAATGTATTGTAAGTTTCAAAACTTGTCCTGAGAGTAAGTTCAGTCAAAGTTTGGAGCATGTTAACCGTGAACACAAAACACACGCTCAACAGAATGCCCAAACCATGAGTCATCATGGAAACAGACACCAACAGGCGGTAAAGTCTAGAAGGGATACAACTTGAGCATGTACACATCAATATAGAATAGTTTTTGCGACACTATACAATGATAATTAAAATGTATGTTATTGTGTGGGAGTTTAGGATTGGGGTAGACATTAATAAAACACAATGTCATGGGTAAATTAATAAACAATATAAATAATTATCATTAACCTCCGACCAGAGCTGTATCCCTTCTAGCAACAATTAAAAAACGCAACGTGTCATTTTTTGAGAACTTACAAAAACACATATAGCTCAGAGGTGATTAATCTGGAGCAGGTTAAGTTGAGTGAGTTGCTATGGCAACTGACATTTTCTGAAAGTTGGTTTCTGGATTACACCCCAGGCCTAAAAGTTTTGTTTGTTTCCAGGTGCAGTCCACACTTGATGTAACTGTGAACGCTTCAGAGCCGTTGCTCTCTGATGCCCAGCGCTCGGACTCGAATGTGCTGATGGTCACTGTAGAGACGGCCTATTCTGTTCCTGAGGTCTGGAACCCTGCCTCCACACCTCCATGCAGCTACGTAGCTGCCCTGCAGATGCCCATCTCAGCCACTGTAAGAGACTAGTGTTTGCGTTTATGAGGCACTTCAAGTCATTTATTAATACACTCAAAAAAATATTTTCACTTCTTGTTCAAACTACTTAGAGCTGAAACAACATAATTCATGAGATTTTTTCAAAACTTTTTTGTTTTATGTTCAATCAACTTAAAATTGTAAAAAAAAACATTAAGTTCACTTTATCGATTTGTATTGGAAAAACATGAAGGGATTTTGTGGAACCCAGGTATCTGACTCTCAAAATTAGAGGATACAAGATTTCAACATGATTTATTCATTTGATGAAATTTGTTCAAAACTGAATTTTTAGCATCATTATTCTTGTATTAAGTGTTACATGAACAATCAGAAATCATTGTAATGTGTGAGTTTTTACTTGCGTCACAATTTGGTCAGCTACCCATATGGGCGGCCATGATAGATACTCAGATGTAAACAACAGCATGGATTGCACGGTAATGTACTACTGAATCTGTTGTTCTGCTTATTTATGCTGTCTAAACCATAAGGGAATGTTTAAACTGCTGCTAAATCATATGCAGAACAACCTAGTAAGTAGGAAAAGGTAAAATATTTTGATAATGTTTTGGCAGTCATTAGTACTCTAAATGCTTTTTTTCCAGTCCAACCAATTAATACAGGCCAAAACATAACAATAATCCATCATTTCAGCGTAAATAATTTACATTTAGTCATTTAGCAGACGCTTTTGTCCAAAGCGACTTACAAATGAGGAGGCATTCAACGGAAATAAGCAAAATATAGCAATATTTTAGGTTTTGTTTGGACATTGTTTACGTTCTGCTCTCCAACATGACCGACTGATGACAAGTTGTGAAAACAACTCCATATAGATTTGCTGAAATTTCCTAATATCTGCTAATATTAATCACAACAAATCAAATCTTTAGAAACTGTATGCAATTTTTTACTATTTTAACATTTGCGTTACAATTTTTAATGCACTTACTGTTAGTTTTGATCGATTTAGTGTATCATTGCTAAATTAAAGTTTTTTTTTTAATTATTTAAACTTTTGAATGGTATTACATCAGGGTTTCCACAGTATAATAATATATTAGGCTGAAAAATAGACTATTTATCATCAGCTCAGCATATTTAAATGATTTTTAAAGGATCATGTAACAGTAAACACTGGAATAATCATGCTTAATAGTCTGTTTTGAATTACATATTTAAATGAAAATGATAAATATATTAAAACAGGGGCGGCGCAGTGGGTAGCGCTGTCGCCTCACAGCAAGAAGGTGGTTTGAGCCTCGGCTGGGTCAGTTGGCATTTCTGTGGGAGTTTGCATGTTCTCCCCATGTTCGCGTGGGTTTCCTCCGGGTGCTCCGGTTTCCACCACAGTCCAAAGACATGCGGTATAAGTGAATTGGGTAAGCTTAATTGTCCATAGTGTATGTGTGTGAATGAGTGTATGGGTGTTTCCCAGTGATGGGTTGCAGCTGGAAGGGCCTCTGCTGCGTAAAAACATATGCTGGAGAAGTTGGCCGTTCATTCTGCTGTGACGACCCTTGATGAATAAAGGGACTAAGCCGAAAAGAAAATGAATGAATGAATATTAAAACAGAATTATTTTAAATTGTAATAGTATCACACAACATCACAGTTTTTATTGTAATTTTTAATCAGATAATACTGTCTTACTCTGGGTTCTCACCAAATGCGAATTTCAGTATTTGTGTGAGTAGATTAAATACAAAGTCAATGCAAATCCACAAATAGAATTTCCAAGCAGTGCGAATGATGCGAAATATGCTACATGTTTACCGCAAACGCATGCAATTTGTCACAATCACGTCTCCCACACAAGTTGAATTGTAGAATTGGTGTGAACCCAGAATTAGTGAAACCCATGAAAAAAAATCTAAATAAAAACAATCCAGACCTTTGATTGGTAGTGTATATTTAAAATGTTTATTATTTGCATGTTTATATAATGTAGCATGATTTAAAGCTGAATAAAGCCTAAAATAAAAAGTCTGACATCTTTTATCATTGTTAACAGAAAGAACAAATGTTATCATTCTCCAATGGTGTCTTGAAAACGGGTGGTGAGAAGGAGCTGCTGCCAAGACCCAAAAAATGGCCTTTGGGGCCTCTTCTCGCTCCGGGGGCCGAGGTCATCCAGGGCCTTTATATTGATGCAGAACCCACAGACATGGATCACGGAGACCTTACTGACATAGAGGTGACCTGAGCCTTTAATGACCACTACATTATGATGGATGTGAAAGGAATAACCTCACTATATTGATCTGTCTCAGGACAAGGATTTCAGAGCAGATGCCGAGTGTAATCAGAAAAGGGTGAGCTGGGATACAGCCCGCCGTTGCTTTATTGACGCAGGAGGTGTGGCCAGGTGAGAAAGTACCTCTTTTAGTCAATACACTCGACATTATATTGTCAATATTTGAATCGTTATATATACATGTTCTTCAATTAAGACTGCGGTTTTCCTTTGCTCAGCCTGTCCCACAGGATTGCCCAATGCAGATTTTGGCCTGTTGAGATCATGAAAGTCACTCAGACGGTACCAGTCAAAGGTGCAAAGCCAAGCAAGGACAAGATGGTGAGAAATGTTGTTCGACTTTAACCTGTCTTAAAGGGGCAGTTCACCCAAAAATGAAAGTTTACTCACCCTGAAGTGGTTTCAAACCTTCATGAGTTTCTTTCTACTATTGAGCACAAAAGATACAGCTTTAAGCTTAAAATATGACAACATTTAATTGAATTGTGTTCATTTGAATTATTGACAATTGTAATTTAATAAAACTGAATATTATATGCCATTAAAATGGTTTTAAATTTGAATTTCTTAACTCGAATATTAATGTACTGTAGAAACAGAAAACAGAAACAGAATGTAACAGAAATTATGTACTGTATGTTCATTCATTCATTCATTTTCTTTTCGGCTTAGTCCCTTTATTAATCTGGGGTCGCCACAGCGGGATGAACCGCCAACTTATCCAGCATATGTTTTACGCAGCGGATGCCCTTCCAGCTGCAACCCATCACTGGGAAACATTCATACACACTCATTCACACACATACACTACGGACAATTTTAGCTTACCCAATTCACCTTGTCTTTGGACTTGTGGGGGAAACCGGAGCACCCAGAGGAAACCCACGCGAACACGGGGAGAACATGCAAACTCCACACAGAAATGCCAACTGACCCAGCCGAGGCTCGAACCAGCGACCTTCTTGCTGTGAGGCGAACGTGCTACCCACCGCTGTGGCGACCCCAGATTAATAAAGGGACTAAGCCGAAAAGAAAATGAATGAATGAATGAACATACAGTACATAATTATTTGTGCTACCCACCGCTGTGGCGACCCCAGATTAATAAAGGGACTAAGCCGAAAAGAAAATGAATGAATGAATGAACATACAGTACATAATTTTTTAGATCCATCTCTCTCCCCGCTGGACTAATTTAATGACCTAATGGCCACCATTATAAAAGAAATTCTAATTCTAATTGTCCTGCAAATAGGAACTCTAAAACGACGTCCTGATGGCAGCGGCTGAAACACGGAGTACAATGAGTGATCCGGGCTGCATAAGATACCCTGAGCTCTCTTTAAAACATAATTACGGTAAATTACCATTGGACCAGTTTGGTTAAAACCGATGATCTTGCCTGCCACCTTCACAAGGCTACTCAACCTGTTCTTATTTGACAGACTCAGATTACCGTACCAAGCTACAATGCAGAAAGATAAAACGGATTCAATAAATTGTTTATAAAACAGTGTCATCATAGAGGTACAAACCCGAAACGATCTAAGTTTCCTCAGTCTTTGTTAAACTTTTTTATAGGGTGTTAGATTGGAATGTCAACATGCTGTCAATAACGACCCCTAGATATTTATGTGTGTCAACAACAGTATAACCATGAATCCATCAGCGATAAATGCATTTATGGTTTATATATAAACACTATTGTTTGTGTGTTGTAGGGGGAGGAAGAGATACAGATCTCATTTCATGGAGTGTTGTACATGGATCTGGTGCCATTGTTGTACCCTGGAGTGCGGCGTATACACGGGGTGTACAGAATCTACCCGTTTTATGAGGCTGATCTGCTGAATAAGGTGAGCAAACAAGAGTCATAACCACATCAGATGAATCATGCATCAAATCAAGATCACAAATGATGAAATCAATGACATAAAGGCACAGAATGTAATTTTCGCTGCTAAAAAGGTGTATTCACAACAAACAAAGGCATTGTTTGATGACGATGTGACCAAGTGTGGTATCATGAGAGTTGTAGTCTTGATTACATCCTATGGGACTGCTGCAAAAATCCCAACATAGGCTCATTCTGAAAACTTAGCCCTATATACATTTCTGGAGCTCGCGAGTTATGTAGCCAGAAGTACGTATGGCTGCATTTCGTCTTTAAAACAAATGCTGCGGGGGGGTATGACGTGGTTCCTTTTCGCGCTTACCAGCTGACCGCTTACCTCCCTATGGACAGCTTTCCCACTGTTACCAGTTTGTCCAGTGGCTCGCCATGTACGTCGACGGACTTGAGACGCAGAAAGGAGTTGACCACGACAGGGTTCAAGTCCGGTGAAGAACGGTTCCAGAAAGCAGGTAAGACAAAAACAGAAGCCAAAAAATAAAATAAACAAGTAAATAACAGGGTGAGAATGTGGTAAAATCTGAAAACATGGTAAAAATCAGGTGAGGGCTTTTCTTTTTCTGCTTTTTAAAACTGTCGGTTGGGTTTATGGAAGAGGGTGGCGGGTCAATCTGTGCTTTTGTAAACACTATTGGTTGGGTTTAGGGAAGGAGGAGGGTGGGTCAGTTGATTGGTCAGTCAGTCGACAGCAGCCTCTGGTGGATTTACGTGAGAACAGCAGGCGTGAATGGCATTCGTGAGAGAAATTTGAGATCTTAAAAAGCGTACACAGTGGCCTCTGGTGGATTCACGAAAACAAAAACGGAAAAAAACGTAGCTCCTGGGACGTATTTGGCGCTCTCCAGAAATGTATATAGTTGTACGTTTTCAGAATGAGCCTGGGTTGAGAAATCCTGTTGATGGATGAGTTAAAGTACAGTCAAAGACTACTTTTGAATCAGCCAGTAAAAAATATTGCACCATTTGACTTAAAATAAGTGCACCTTTTTAGAATACAGAGAATATGTTATCATTAGATTCTTTGGCAGCGAATCTTTTCCTATGTGTTGTTGCAGACTCAGAGGACCCACAGTGTTCTGAAGGAGTACATCAGAGCAGCGCCACCACTGGGCCGCACTCGTGCAAATTCCTCAGTCAGCTCTATAAAGGCATTTCAGACCAAAAACACGGAGAACCAAAGAGGAAACAATGAGATTTTCAAGAAGGTACAGAAAAAAATGACAACTGTGTTTTGAGCAGGTATCAAAGTACATGTTTTTCAAAGCAATTAGTTATTTTTTGCTTGTCAGTAGGGCAGTGTTATTAACCAATTGATTAATAATTAAATTGATTATAATTGAGTCAATAATCAAACGATTATAAAAAACAAAGTAGAGATTATTGTGTCATATCCTGCCGCATTTTCAGCAGTTCGCATTCTCACCAAAATACTGTAAGAGAAACTTTACAGACAGTTGACAAAAGACAATGCTTTTCCTATTAGATTTGAAAAGCACGGCTGTTTTAAAATCTCACACACACACATTTGTTGGTATTGGTGGTTTATGAGGACTCTCCATAGACGTAATGCATTTTATGCTGTAAAAAACACTTATTATATGGTTTTACTCTACCCCTAACCACAACCCTCACAGGAAACAAATTTTGTATGTCAAAAGATCCTGTTAAATATGATTTGTAAGCGTTTTGAATTACAAGGACACAACACATGTCCTCATAAACCACCTTACATTGTATTCCCTAGGTCATATCTTTGTCATTATACAAATTTGTGTCCTCGTAAACCATCAAAACCAATACACACACACACATTCCCTCACAGGAAACAAATTTCAGATATCAAAAGACCCTGTCAAATATGATTTTTAAGCATTTTGAATTACGAGGACACAAGTCATGTCCTCATGAACCACCTTACGTTGTAATACCTAGACTATATCATTGTCATTATTCAAATTTGTGTCCTCGTAAACCACTAAAACCTGTACACACTCACACACAAAGCATACGTTTGTGCTCAAACGAGCTGTCATGGAGTTTATGGGATAAGATCTTTTTGGAGCAGATGCCATCTCTTTCCCTTTCCGTACGGCACTAGGGCTCGTTTTTGATATCACCCCCTCCTAATTAAATCCGGATCTGTAACTGAGGAACGCTTCCCAAACCAATTAGCTGTAATAGCAGCAGATTGTGGGTTTTGGCACGGCGCGGTGAATCATCATCTCCTCTGCTCATCTGACGCAGCAGAGCACTCCGCCGACTGAGCATCTGACACCACAGCTGCCCGCTGGACAAATAACAGCCGTTCGCACAACACACACAAACACACACACACATACACACACACACACACACCTTCAGCACTTTCCCAGAAGAAGGCTTTTATCACTCTTTCATAGCTAAACACATTTAATTGAGTTCTCAGATGTGTGTTTCACATAAAGCGTTTGTTCAGTTTTAATAGCACATTTTGATATCATGGCAAATCTGAACTCTCCCAGTTTGAGATTTTATTTATGAGGAAAATACAAGATTATTCCAAAACTGAACAAATGTTTAAAAGTTTTTTTTATTTTTATGTTTTTTCAAGTTATTTATTGTAAAGAAGGCTGCATGTATTTGATCAAAAATAGAGTAATAATAGTAGTACTGTGAAATAATATTACAACACAAAATGTAAAAAAAAAAAAAAATTCTGCATCATTATTATACCTGTAAAAGTCGAAATGAAATGGAAGTTAAAATTGCTCTTTTTTTCCTTTATCGTGATTTTGAGATGAGAAAATAAAACTGTAGGGTGGTGCATGATTTCCTCCTTTGGGAACCGAATGGATTGTTGGAAGATGGGCATTGCTATTTGTATTATTATCAACATAAAAAAAATTAAAAATAGTGCTGCTTAATATTGTTGTGGAAACCAAAAATATCTTAAATAAGTTTAAAACAGCAGAATTTATTGAAAATATAAGTAGTTTGTAATATGACACTACAAATGCTGGGTTCCACTCAATCGATTTGTGTTGGGACAACATGATGGAATTATTCATTCATTTATTTTCTTGTCGGCTTAGTCCCTTTATTAATCTGGGGTCGCCACTGCGGAATGAACCGCCAACTTATCCAGCATATGTTTTACGCAGCGGATGCCCTTCCAGCTGCAACCTATCACTGGGAAACATCCATACACACCCATTCACACTCATACGCTACGGCCAATTTAGCTTACCCAATTCACCTATAGCGCATGTCTTTGGACTTGTGGGGGAAACCGGAGCACCCTGAGGAAACCCACACGAGCACGGGGAGAACATGCAAACTCCGCACAGAAATGCCAACTGACCCAGCCGAGGCTCGAACCAGCGACCTTCTTGCTGTGAGGCGATCGTGCTACCCACTGCGCCACCGTGACGCCCATGATGGAATTAAGTTAACTTAATTGTTTTATGTTGAATCCACTTAAATTTGTAAAACAATTAAGTTGTCCCAAAAAAAACTCAAGAATTGTGTTGATTCAGCTCATTTAAAAAAAAGTAGTTTGGGCAAGGAGCAAAAATAATTTATTATGTGTATAAATGTCTTTAAATATATATACTAACATTACTATCGGCGATACTTTTTTCAGTAACGAGTTATCAAATTAATTACTGTTTCCCCCTTTATAATGCCATTAACGTTACTGACAATAAAATGTGTGTTACAATAATTGAGAACACTGAAGCGATTTTCATGCGAGCAGCGTCTCTCTCAGCTATAGGACCTCTCTTTCTCTGGGGTGGGTGGTGTGTGCAGAGTAATGCGGGTTCACACACAAGCACGCGCACAGTCAGTCGCACATACCAACGACCAGGAGTCAGAACAATGGCAAATCCAACAAGTTCAAAGGTAGCGTTTGCAAACTGGAAATATAAGCACTACTTTTCCCTATTTTCTATATTTGATTTGTTGATATGATGATGATATGTTGAATTTGAGGGCGTCACGGTGGCGCAGTGGGTAGCACGATCACCTCACAGCTAGAAGGTCACTGGTTCGAGCCTCGGCTGGGTCAGTTGGCATTTCTGTGTGGAGTTTGCATGTTCTCCCCGTGTTGGCGTTGGTTTCCTCTGGGTGCTCCGGTTTCCCCCACAAGTCCAAAGACATGCGGTATAAGTGAATTGGGTAAGCTTTTTTTTTTTTTTTTTTTTTACACATAAACACTTATTTAACAACATACTTTACATGCCAATTTGCACATAACAGCTGCCATATAACGTTGTATATAGTAATATACCTGTACATACACTTGTCAATTTGTATATTTGCATTCACTATTTACTTTTATTTTTAAAATATATTTATTATCTGTTTTTTTTCTGTCTTTGTAATTCTGTTGCACTGTAGAAGCTCTGTCACCAAAACAAATTCCTCTTATGTGTGAACATACCTGGCAATAAAGCTCTTTCTGATTCTGATTCTGATTCTAAATTGTCCGTAGTGTATGTGTGTGAATGAGAGTGTATGGGTGTTTCCCAGTGATGGGTTGCAGCCGGAAGGGCATCCACTGCGTAAAACATATGCTGGATAAGTTGGCGGTTGATTCCGCTGTGGCGACCCCAGATTAATGAAGGGACTAAGCCGAAAAGAAAATGAATGAATGAATGAATGTTGAATTTGATGGTTGTCTCTCACATTGTCCCACAACGACATTAAAATAGTGTAGATTAGTGTACAATGATTTATATTTTTTTATAGTCATTTGACAAATTAGATTCTTTAAAAGTAACGCAGTAGTTACTTTCCCTGGTAATTAGTTACTTTTATAATTATGTAACTATTATAATGTTACTATTTGTGAGAAGTAACTAATAACTATAACTAATTACTCTTTTAAAGGAACGTGCCCAACATTGGATATATTATATCTGCTGATATCAACATTCTCTGTCATATTTTCTTACTTCAGGATATATATGAACATGACTTGTATGTTGTACAAAAGTTTTATTTGTCGTTTCAACTATTTCCCAAGTATTCTTTAACATAGAGATGATCATTTTCAACACATTGTTTTAAAATAGTAGTTTTAATAACTAATTTCTAATAACTAAATCTTTTAGTATTTGCCATGACGACAGCACATCATTCATTCATTCATTCATTTTCTTTTCGGCTTAGTCCCTTTATTAATCTGGGGTCGCCACAGCGGGATGAACCGCCAACTTATCCAGCATATGTTTTACGCAGCGGATGCCCTTCCAGCTGCAACCCATCTCTGGGAAACATTCATACACACTCATTCACACACATACACTACGGACAATTTTAGCTTACCCAATTCACCTATACCGCATGTCTTTGGACCTGTGGGGGAAACCGGAGCACCCGGAGGAAACCCACGCGAACACGGGGAGAACATGCAAACTCCACACAGAAACGCCAACTGACCCAGCCGAGGCTCGAACCAGCGACCTTCTTGCTGTGAGGCGAACGTGCTACCCACTGCGCCACCGCGTCGCCTACAGCACATCATATGTTTCTATTTATTTAAGTTACTATTAGGCTTAACTAGGTTAATTAGGTAAACTAAGCAAGGTTATGTTAACTAGGCAAGTCATTTGACAACAATGCTTTATGCTGTTGGAAAAAAAAATAATTAAAATTTAAAACCGCTTTTATTCCAGCCAAACTAAAGGAAGTAAGACTTTCTCCACAAGGAAAAAATATTATAGGAAATATTTAGCAAATTGCATTGCTTCATTAAACAATTTGAATCCTTTTAGCTTAATTTTAACCGCAGGAAATAAAAAAGAGACTTGTGTTTATATTACTCCGATATGACTGTGGACTACACACAGTTCTGTTCAAACAGCTTCCTGTTTGCCTGTGCCTGTGATATCAATATTGTGCATGTGCATTATCATGACATATTGAATTATTGAGTATCGGCATATGTCTAATATATTTTTCTATAGCCGGATTCTCAGGGAAAAACCGCACAGGCTGAGAGTGTGAACGGACAGGAGCAACAGGTGAACATGGAGGGCCAGGTCAGGTCACCTGTCAATCAAACATCAAACATATGAAAATACCTCTTGGTATAGAGTGAATTTTATTATGTTGTCA
Organism: Danio jaintianensis; assembly: GCA_903798115.1. NCBI lineage: Eukaryota > Metazoa > Chordata > Actinopteri > Cypriniformes > Danionidae > Danio > Danio jaintianensis. The sequence goes on from CAIGQV010019355.1 coordinate 1,666,057, forward strand.
TCGTCTCAGATGTACGCCGATTCAAGATCATACATTATTATCGACATTTCTGTGGAAAAGCCGCTGGTTCCAAAGAGACCACCGGAGGAGCTGGCCAAACGGTAAAAGAAAACGTTTCATTTACAATCAAAGTTTGGTTTGTCCTTAAGTATGCCTGAAATGTGCTTCATAATGAGAGTTTATTGTGTGTGGTGCAGTGTGATGGAGCTGGTTCCTCCCAGACCTCCTCTGCCTCGACGCCCAGCAGGAGCAGAACGAGTAAGAGCTACATTTCATCTTGTTTCTCAATACTTCTGTCATACGTGTTTCTCTCACTGTCGCATCTATGCGAAAATCATTTATCTAATAGTTTACACTGGGTCATATTAAATAAAAACATAAATACAAAATGAAACTTAAAGTGGAAGTGAAGCAGTCAGTCAAGTTTACGTTATTGTGTAAATTGATCTCCACTTTCATTGAAATGTATATAACAAACATGATTAATGTAACCATTTTGAAGAATGGGGCATGTTTTACTATAGCTTCCATTCCAAGTGGAAGTAATGGACCGACCATGGAGACTGGAAAGCCTGATTTAACCCAATGCGGGAGGTTTTGGACGTGTATCGCAGAACTGGTGCTAGACAAGAATTTGTGGCTAATACATACAAATATATTTATATGTTTTCTATAGGGATGCTCCGATCAGGATTTTTGGAGCCGATACCGAGTACCGATTCCTCGTCATGGTGATCGGCCGATACCAAGTACCGATTCTGATGCTTCAAGCTTTATATAAATTTAACACTGCATAAAGCACATTTTCCCTCTAAGTACGATACTTAAGTGGAGCTTTCTCCTTTCCTTAAAGAACAAATGAAGGATGCTGCATATAATCCCTTAAAGATGTCTCTTATAACCATTTAGTGTGAACACGTCATGGTCAGAAGCAGCTTTACAGAAAATAATAGATTAAACCTAAAATATTTGGTAAGAAAAATGACTGACAATGCGATTTGGAAACATTGCAAATGATGGAAGAATAATTCAACATGCCTCAATGAAGAAAAAGTTTGGAGTGCATTTTTGATGCATAAGAAGTTAAAATGCATCTTCCTCTGCTTGTAAATCCGTAAACTAACACTTATGATCGGTTCATAAGATCGGCCAGATAAGCGAGTACCGATCGAGTCATAAAATGTGATTATCGGCCGATACCGATCTCTGGCTGATCGATCGTAGCATCCCTAGTTTTCTATCTTTCTTTTTAACAATTAACTGATCGTTTAATGCACCTTTTTTGGAGTAGGTTACATTATGATGACAAAATTCTGTCTTAAATGCAGAGTTCAGACTGCACGATTTTCAAAGTAGTCACATCACAGATGTTTTCACACTGCATGACAATCTAGGCTAGCACTCCGTTGCTGCTGTGTTTATACTGCAAGATGGATCGGCGACAGGGTTTCACATTGCATGACTTTACAATTGGAATAATCGCAGACTACTTTGTCTCGGCCCGCAAACTACGTCTCACAACCAAACACACAGGAGAAGTGACATGGAAACAACGTGAGGTCACGTAGTATATCTTTTGAGAAAGAAGCCTTTAGTGGGGTAGAAAATGTACTTATTTTGCTCACCTGGCTTTTGAAGGGAATAGCAATTTCTCTCAAACTTTTTTCGATTGTGGTTTTGCTCAGATGACACAGACATAGGTGCTCCTGTCAAATTTCCACTAGTTTTTCCTCCATTTCTTGGGTCCAAATAGACAGAAAAGAAGCCCTTTTAACTTCTCCCCTAACCTCCCGCTGGCCAGCAGATACCCATAGTGGTGAATGCTGCACTCTCATTGGCTGTAGGTAATCGTCGATGTTATTTTCATGATTTCATGATGGCATGATTTGATGGCATGACAGGTCTCAAATATCTCACCGGTGTCGGCGACTCATCTGTGATTCTCTCAGATCGTGTCTTTGATATTTCACACTGTGTGATTGTTACTCACGTGAACGAGCACCGATTTCCCTGTGATTTCAGGCATTTGTCTGTAATTTCTCAAAACCTGTCGGCAAGTCCAAATCGGGGCTAAAATCATGCAATCTGAACTCGCTATAAGACTCAGCCACTGACTCAACCTAATTATTTTTAAAAGCTGATCAATTCGAGAACAAAAATAACCATCTTCATAAGTGAGTCACTCAACCGATTTGTTCAAAAGCTCTGATTCATTCAGTGTGTGAATCACTCATCTGATTTGTTCAAAAATGCTGCTTGATGAAAGAACAAAACAAGAACTGTTGTTATGAGTGAGTCATTGAATCACTGTACAGATTATTTGAGCAAAGCAAGTATGTTTCTTTGAGTGTATTTATATAAACCGTTTCAATGCGGTCATGTCATTGGCACATGAACATTTCCTCGTTACAATTAGGGGAAAAAGTATACAGGGGAGCTAATGATTCAGACTTCAACTGTATATATTTTAGCTGTCAATTTTGATGGAAGATATGAGCAGTTCTTCATAAGATTGACTCCTAAACATTGATGATAATGTGCTGGATGTGTTCAGGCAGTGGAGGAGTACCAGTGTCAGATAGCCAGCGTGACAGCTCAGGTGTTGGATCAGTACCAGCAGATGTTTGTGTCTGGTGGAAAAGCTCTGGATCCAGTCCTGCAGGAGCAGCGCAAACAGCAGCTGCTCGGAGAACTCAACTGCTCTGGCAAATACTTCGCCTACAAGGAACAGATGAAGGTGAGTTTTAATCATGTTTTTTTTTCTCTCATTTTATGTCTTTCCAACATAAATCAGTGTGTCGTGATTCTGATTTTACTCCTGTCATGTGTTTCATGTGCTTGTGTTTGGTCATGTGATTCCTTTGTTTTGTTTTCTTGCCATTTTGTTTTGTATTCATTAGTTTCACAATACCTGTTTGTTATTTGTTATTCATGTCCAGTGTCTTTATACTCCTTAGTTTTGTCGATCCGTGTTGGTTGTTCCTATATGTTAATGTTCCCCTGGAGATTCAGTAAATAAATTTTAAAAATACATTTTATAGATGTTTTTATAGAATTTTATAGACATTTTATGGTTTCCTGTGCATTTGTAGAGAGCGCCCATGGCACAGTGTTTAAATATACACCCACCGGCCACTTTATTAGGTACACCTTACTAGTACCGTCATAAATTAAACAAGGTACTGGAAATATTCCTCAGAGATTTTGGTCCATATTGACATGATAGCATCACGCAGTTGCTGCAGATTTGTCAGATGCACATCCATGATGCGAATCTCCCGTTCCATCACATCCAAAAAGTGCTCTATTGGATTGAGATCTGGTGACTGTGGAGGCCATTTGAGTACAGTGAACTCATTGTCATGTTCAAGTCTGAGATGATTCGCGCTTTATGACATGGCGTGTTATTCTGCTGGAAGTGGTTTACGTGATCATAAAGGGTCAGCAACAATACTCAGGCAGGCTGTGGTGTTTACACGATGCTCAATTGGTACTAATGGACCTAAAGTGTGCCAAGAAAATATCCCCCACACCATTATACCACCACCACCAGCCTGAACCGTTGATACAAGGCAGGATAGATCCATGCTTTCATGTTGTTGGCGGCAAATTCTGACCCTACCATCCGAATATCACAGCAGAAATCGAGACTCATCAGACCAGGCAACATTTTTCCAATCTTCTATTGTGCAATTTTACTGAGCCTGTGCGAATTGTAGGCTCAGTTTCCTGTTCTTAGCTGACAGGAGTGGCACCCAGTGTGGTCTTCTGCTGCTGTAGCCCATCCGCCTCAAGGTTGGACGTGTTGTGTGTTCAGAGATGCTCTTCTGCATACCTCGGTTGTAACGAGTGGTTATTTGAGTTACTGTTGCCTTTCTATCAGCTAGAACCAGTCTGGCCATTCTCCTCTGACCTCTGGCATCAACAAGGCATTTGCGCCCACAGAACTGGCACCAACAACCATGCCACTTTCAAAGGCACTTAAATCACCTTTCTTCCCCATTCTGATGCTCGGTTTGAACTGCAGCAGATCGTCTTGACCATGTCTACATGCCTAAATGCTTTGAGTTGCTGTCATGTGATTGGCCGATTAGAAATTTGCGTTAACGAGTGGTTGGACAGGTGTACCTAATAAAGTGGCCGGTGAGTGTATATATATATATTTAATGTTTATATTGTTTATATTTCTAAATCAGCTTTATTTTAATTTACAGTTGTTGTTTTTTTGTAATTATATCTTTGCGCTTTATTCCATTATTTTTTTATATATATATTTATTTTATTTGCCTTTGTTTTTTATTTTTAGTTTGTTTTTGTTGTATTTTATTTTTTATTTCAATTTACATTTTTTAAAAATATTTTTATTAAATAAAATTGTATTACATTAAATTGAAATTATTATTTATTTTATTTTATTTTATTTCAACTTAATCATTATATGTCAATGAGTGTGTGATGTTATATATGGCAGTACTCTGTGGTGCGGATCGTAAGAGAGAAGATGTTGAGGACCGAAGCGTTCTCTGACCCCGAGCAGCTGCAGGCATTTCTCAGTCAGCTCTATGTGTTCCTGGTGGACGAGATGCATGCGGCTCTCAATAAGGTGATCCCACACACACAAAAAAATAATCAAAACATTTCATTGCTGTAATTTGTTATGGGAAGCATCAATATTACTGGGGTCAAACTGGGGGTTATTGATCCCAACAACCTTTAAGATGACAGTTCACACATAAATGAAGATATACTGTTTATTTACTCACCCTCAGGCCTTTCAAGATGTAGGTCGTCTACTTCTTTAGCTGAAGGTTTTAGCTGATTCCGTGGTCCTCCTTGGTAATTCACAAAATGTAAGTCATTGGCACTTTCAAGTCGATGAAACATACACGGTCAAAACAAAATTAGGTTAATAACTGTGGCTCCTGTCGATAACCTGATCTCTTATGAAGTGAAATGATCAGTCTGTGCAAGAAATTGAACATGGGTATTAATTCTAGCCAATGTTTTATATTAAATGAATCTTCAAGGACCACTGTTTCAGATCAAACTTGTATATAATATTCTACGGAAGAAGAAAAACAGGTCAATTATCATAAATTGTCAACTATTCTTTTAATCTTTAATATTAAAGGGTTAGTTCTAGTGTTGTCGAACGACTAATCGGGATTAATCGCATTCAAAATAAACATTTGTATTTGTATAATGTGTGTACTCACTGTACATAAATATTGTATATATATATATATATATATATATAAAAAACCAACAAAATATTTACAGATATATTCATATTTATATATAATTTGTGTAAGTAATAAATAATTGAGAAAATGTTGCTTTATATTGAAATATTTTATATCTGTAAGTATATAAAAAATAAACATGCACAGTACACCCATGTAACTTATGTAAACGTGGATGCGATTAATCGTTTGACAGCAATAGTTAGTTCACCTTAAAATAAAAATTCCGTTAGTAATTACTAGGGCTGCGCAATTATTCAAGATCGCAATTCAGCAAAAGCTGTGATTTAATGCACATCTTGAAAACACGGCTCTGTGATCAGTAGTAAATCTCCTCCAAAT
>CAIGQV010019355.1:1696447-1721958 GCA_903798115.1 Danio jaintianensis
TATCTATCTAATGTTCTATCTATCTATCTAACGTTCTATCTATCTAACGTTCTATCTATCTATCGTTCTATCTATCTGTCGTTCTATCTGTCATTCTATATAACGTTCTATCTATCTATCTAACGTTCTATTTATCTGTCTGTCTGACATTCCATCTAAAGTTCTATGTTCTATCTATCGATCGTTGTATCTATCGTTCTATCTATCTAACTAACGTTCTATCTATCTATCGTTCTATGTTCTATCTATCTGTCGTTCTATCTGTCATTCTATCTAACGTTCTATCTATCTATCTAACGTTCTATCTGTCTAACTAACGTTCTATCAATCTAAAGTTCTATCTATCTAACGTTCTATCTATCTATCTAGCGTTCTATCTATCTATATGTCTGTCTGTTTATCGAAAGTTCTACGTTCTATCTATCTATTGTTCTTCGTTCTATCTATCGTTCTGTCTATCGCCACTTCTATTTCCTATGTTATAGTTGTTGTCTATTTAAAAAGAATACATTTTTAGATTTTCAGATAGACTTTTGTCAAATAACAATGAAGTCTGATTCTTTGTTATGCAAATGCTTTACTTAACGATTAGTGTGGTGATGTGGAGTTTGTGGCACAGATCATTATATCTGCTGGTACTCTGAGACCCTTGACTAACACTGAATGAATTAAACTAATGGATTATTCATAATCAGTATCTCGGTGGGGATCTGGAGCATTTTACAGGGGCTCTATTAGGCTGATCTGTTCAGTGTGAGTGTGTGTGTGTTTGTCTCAGTGAGTGTGTAATGAAAGATGAGCATCCTGCAGCTTCAGCTTTATCCGTCAGCAGATGGAGGCTTTGTCTTTTACTCAGATTACTGACTCAGCTCTCAAATTAAATGGACAAAACTGGGTCAAAACTAGATCTCCCATCTCGCCAGCATCTTTTATCATAGACCTGCAGTGGAGTGTGTTCATGTAACACTGGATGAGATGGCACATGATAAAGCACTTTTCATCAAATGTCATTTCCTCACTGTATCCTGTGATATTTTATTCATGTATTTAAATTCTTTTGTTGTGTTATTTGCAGATTTTTGCAGAAATAGGTGAGGTTGGAAAGACTCTTGAGGATGATGTTTTTGACGCTGCTCCTGTTCATGGCGAGATGCAGGGAGACATCAGTCAGTGTCCGTATCATGCTGCAAAAATGGGTAAAGTTATACCTGATTATTCATGTATATGAGCAATATCACACTCGTAGCAGTGTGATATGGCTGTATATCAGCACTGGAGGGAGGCGAGTGTCCCACCAGTGCTGATATAGAGCCATATCGCACTGCTACGAGTGTGATATTGCGTTTATACAACAGTTCGACGGCACAATCGTGTATATAAAAAAGAAAATCAAACACGGAGAGTCTAAAAACCCTTTTGTATTAAGAACTACTTTCTTCCGCCATTCATTCACATCTGCAGCTGGCGTCAGAACAGCAGAAGCTGTCACTTTAGAGGTAGTGTTTGAATGATTCTCTATCGTAATGTCTAAAATGATGACAAAACATTTTAAGATTATAAGGCTGAACATGACATGAAATGCCATCAGTCTACAGAGATATCTCCTTACAGTATTAGTCTATTACAGTCTACAGTATTTCTCTGTTGCAATCGGGATATCACAATAATTAACCCCGAAAAAAGCAGCGCAATCACTACCAGATTGCTGTTGTGTTTGCGATTAAGGAAAAACGCTAAACGCATGCAGGCATTTCTTCTTTCTTTCTGCCAATACAACACACATTCCTGATATGCGAGTCCCATCTCAGACGTAATACACTACAATTATATGGTATAAATACAGCACTACAACATACAAAAGAGAGAGATCGACGTAGAATATCACTTACCAGTTTAATAATGATTTGATCAGCTGTAGTTAGAAATTACACTGTTTTAATCTTCTTAGGGCTTATTATGCGGTCCTTTCGCCATCTTGTGGATAGACAATGTCAACCGTCTTTGGTCTGCTCTATGACAGGCTAATGGCCGCAGACGTGCTGCCTTTCAGAAATTATAAATATTGTAAAATAGGCACTATCCTTAGAAATAAACTGCATAGTTCCAATCTAAACAACTACATTCTCGACTAAAAAAGCCTCAAAAGTACATTGTTGCCAAACAGCAGTAATATTTGTCAAACTGTAGAGTGTCCTCAGCTTGTCGCCGTATGTAGGCGGAGTAATACACAAGGGTGAAGGGTGAAAAGGCAGGTCAAGTGCTGTTACTGGCAAAATATTTCACGGCTATCAGCCAATCAGATTCAAGAACCAGACAAAACTGTTGTATAAATCTTAAATACACCTTAAAACAAGATTACCCAAACCATGTGTATGTAATATAATTACTTAAGGCAGTGTTTCCTAACCACGTTCCTGGTGGACCACCAACACTGCATGTTTTGGATGTCTCCTTTGTCTGTCACACCCATTACAGGCCTTTTAGTCTCTGCTAATGAGCTGATGATCTGAATCAGGTGTGTTTGGTTGAGGAGACATGTAAAATGTGCAGTGCCGGTGGTCCTCCAGGAACGTGGTTGAGAAACACTAGCTACATTTCCATCCACCTATTTTTATGCGCATTTTGTATATGCGCATAAAAAATCGGTTTATGTAAACGCTAAGATGCGCATAAATTTTGAAAATGCGCATAAAAAATGTATGCGCATAACTAAGTAGGATAAACTTTTTATTCGATAAGAAAAGATGCGCATAAACTGCGATGGAAACACTTTTACCCAACAAATTCCAGTATGCGCATTAAAAAAAGGTCATGTGATTTGGTTATAAGAGATCATGTGATGATAAAAATGGTTGTAAATGGACAAACCAGCAGGCTGACCACATTGTAAAACATCTGAATTGTTGTTTTGGTCATTCTAAAATGCCTTAACCATTTCTGTATTAGTGTTATTGTATTATTAATGACCTCCAGAATTGTTAAGAGCGTCTGTGCTCCGCGTCTCACGCCTTCAAACGCCACCACGCGTTCACTGCGTGTCCGCATTCTGCGTGTCAGCCTTCTGAGGCGCAAGTCATTTATTAAATGAAGAAAAGACTCACGCAGCTTCACCTACCTCAGCAAATTCCGTTTTTACTGTTGATATTTGGCGCCATTTAATCAGGAAGTGACGATTTTGTTCTCTTTGACTCGTTGGATGGAAACGCTGCTTTATTCGCACATCTTTTATGCGATATTCCAGTTTTGCGCATAAAGTTAATTCGCGTTTTTGGATGGAAACACGGCTACTGACTTAGGGTACTATGAAGTTAATATTTAAATTTAATATTGTATTTATTTATTACTTTTTTTTCAATTTAAAATATATTGGGTATGAATAATGTCGGGCTTGTGTGTGTATGTATATTTGTGTGTATGTATATGTATTTATTTATTTATTATTATTTTTAATTTTTTTAGCATAAATTTGATATTTCAAGCAGCAGTGTTTGTATCAACAGTATACATTTTAAAAATATCTATCCATCTATTTGCTTACTGTTTTGATTAGGAGTGATTTATTATTTATATCTGTGATTTCTTGAACAAGTAATTAACACAATACTTTTTAACACACACTTAATCATAAGTGTTTAAGAGTATTTGAAGTATTCTTAATATGTTACATATGTTAAATTGTACAGCAAAGTAAGTAGAAATAATGTTTAAAACAACCATAGTACTGTATAGGACAAAAGTTTGGAAACCTTTAGATTTTTAAATGTTTTTTTTCTTTGTGATAAAATCTTTTGCCCAAAAAGACGTTTTGTTTTTTTAAATAAAATAAAAAACAAACAAACAATGAAAGCAGTGATATTATGAAATATTTCAGTGTAAATTTAGTTTCTGTGTAAATATGGTTTTAAATATAATTGATTTCTGCGATTCAAATGTGAATTTTCAGCAGCCATTACTCCAGAAGTTAGTGTCACGCGATCCCTAATGTTTTAAAACTTCTTGTACTTTATGTCCCTACACTCATCGGCCACTTTAATAGGTACATCTTACTAGTACCGGGTTGGACCCCCTTTTGCCTTCAGAACTGCCTTAATCCTTCGTGGCATAAATTTATCAAGATACTGGAAATATTCCTCAGAGATTTTGGTCCATATTGACATGATGGCATCACACAATTGCTGCAGATTTGTCGGCTGCACATCCATGATGCGAATCTCCCGTTCCACCACATCCCAAAGGGTCCTCTATTTTATTGAGATTGAGTGACTGTGGAGGCCATTTGAGTACAGTGAACTCATTGTCATGTTCAAGAAACCAGTCTGAGATGATTCGCGCTTTATGACGTGGTGCGTTATCCTGGTGGAAGTAGCCATCAGAAGATGGGTACACTGTGGTCATAAAGGGATGGACATGGTTAGCAACAATACTTAGGTAGGCTGTGGCGTTGACACAGTGCTCAATTGGTACTAATGGACCCAAAGTGTGCCAAGAAAATATCCCCCACACTATAACACCACCACCAGCCTGAACTGTTGATACAAGGCAGGATGGATCCATGCTTTCATGTTGTTGATCAAAATTCTGACCCTACCATCCGAATGTCGCAGCAGAAATCGAGACTCATCAGACCAGGCAACATTTTTCCAATCTTCTATTGTGCAATTTTGGTGAGCCTGTGCGAATTGTAGGCTCAGTTTCCTGTTCTTAGCTGACAGGAGTGGCACCCGGTGTGGTCTTCTGCTGCTGTAGCCCATCTGCCTCAAGGTTGGACGTGTTGTGCGTTCAGAGATGCTCTTCTGCATACCTCGGTTGTAACGAGTGGTTATTTGAGTTACTGTTGCCTTTCTATCAGCTGGAACCAGTCTGGCCATTCTCCTCTGACCTCTGGCATCAACAAGGCATTTGCGCGCACAGAACTGCAGAGTTGTTGCCATGTGATTGGCTGATTAGAAATTTGCGTTAACAAGCAGTTGGACAGGTGTACCTAATAAAGTGGCCTGTGAGTGTATATTGATTTAAAAAATAATAATTATTATTGTTTCAAAGCAGCTTTACAAAAGGTGCACATTATTGCATTACAGTCAAATTAAGTTAAAGTTACAATCAAATATAAGTTATTATATACAGACATGATTAACTTGCTATCTTATAGCATATAGGTGATGTCTATGTGTACATGTTTAATGAAGTTTATTATTATTACCATTTCATAAACTCATGTTTGGGAAGAAGTGAACTTTACATTTATTTCTTTATTTGTCTCTCTCTCTTTCAGCTGCCAGTGGCGGATCATCTTACATTTGTCAAATAGCCAAGACTGTGCTTAAAAACCCCTCCGGTCAAGTCCTATTGGCTGCCTGGATTGCTGCTCTCGCTGGATTGGCTGCTTGGTACCTCATGTGACCTCCTTGTGACCCAATAGGATAAGAACAGGGTCAGAAAATAGACAGGAACAAACTTCTGTTCTGCTTAAAACTCCAATACATTTCCCTCGTAGTGCAAACCATTTACCCCCTCGTTTTGGGGGGTAATGTGATTGATTATACTCTAACATAGTGTTTAAACGCAGGATAGCGTAGTTTAGTTTATTGTGGGAGTTTAAACAATTGGACCTGACAGTGTTGATGAAGTAAAGATGGACATGTAGTACTTAATTAATAGTTTTACCACAGTATCGACGGTCTTTTGGGTCCAAACATACTCTACACAAGTACACAAGCTTCATTACATGTTATGGCAGTTATGTGTTACATTCTCTATTGTTAGTATAAAGGGCGCTATAGACCATTTCAATGTGATGATGTCATTGGCCCATGAACATTTCCTGCTTGTTGTCAAACTATTTGATATCTGTAACAAGAGGCGATTCAATCACATTCTGATGTTATAACCGCTATCGTAACATTATTTATCTATATGTGGAACTGTTTGGACTCACAGAAGCGATGGAAATTTAAAATGTAAAACAGGAAATACGTCAGGACCATTGTTATTGTTTACATCCCTCAAAATGGTCTATAGTAGGCGTTACTGCCAATTTTAGTTTTTTTACAGTCAGTTTCTTTTAAGTTTATTGACCAAATTTGACATGTAAAGGAGAGTAGGGTTGCCAGATATCAAATTTCAGTATTCCGTACCAATACCAGTGAAATTACATGGTTTTGTGTACCAAAGCAGGACTCAAAAACCATACTAATTAAATATTAATGTAGTTGAGCAACATTTAAACGGTTAAAATGTTATCTAAGACTTATTTATTCATTTATTTTCCATCATGTTTAATGCATGGATAAGCAATTCAGCTACACATCAATCAAAGTTGGTTATAAAAAGAGAGAGAGAGAGAGAGAGAGAGAGAGCATAAATTACATTTAAGTTGTCAGAAAGTGAAAGCTTGACCATAACATAAGGAAAAAGAAGTGAAAATAAGTAGTGTTGAATACAATTATAGTATATATTGTAAACAACATACAGTAGACCTACAGTAGTCAACATTGGAAGTTGAGCAAAAACCTTTTTTTTAAGTTGTCCTTAAACTATTGAATAACACCCATTCTTGTCTTGGGACAATTTTGAGAAAGAATTTTGATCCACAATCCTACTGTATACGTATGTGGTCTTATAAACCAAGACAAATTTCCATAGATTATTTGAAACTACTTCACTCATATTGCATAATTTTAAGTTTTTTGAGGATTTTATGAAGAGAGCGCAAATGCACAGCTTTCACTTTCGCAAAGAACCAGGCCGACAGGGTCCCTTTTGTACTACTGGCACTTAAAAAAAACCTCGTACCATATCGTTTTAAGTATTTGTTAGTACCGACTTTGTACCAAAGTACCGGTTCATTTGACAACACTAAAGGAGAGTCTCTGAGATTTGGCATCCACACAGTAGACATGCAGCTGCTCTTTTATTGGCTTTTTAACACATTTGACCACTTCTACATTAGTAAAAGCAACCAATCACATGTATTTTCGTACTATACATCTGGAAGTTGTCGAAATGGGATCAGATTGAAACTGCATCTAAGGGTGTGTACACACTTTGGTCTGATTTCAAATCAATTTTATTGTGATTACTCTTTTAGCATCCATTGGCCCATCCAGTGGTTCGAAATCTAAACATACAGCACCAAACAAGCAGAAAAGGGGTCTCAGTCTGCCTCCAGATGAATCCTAACGCAGTTTGACAGAAGTATAAATGCGAAGACATCTAAACAAGCCAAAACAGGACATGACGTCAAAAGTTGCAACCCTAAAATGCCAGAATGCTCAATTATACTCTGATTTTTTTCTCAACATACTGTGCATTCCAAAAAGTATATATCGGCATATTGAAGCGTATATTCAAAGCGAAGTGCTCAAAGCTAGCCACTTCGAAGGGCCCTTTGGAATTAAGGATTTTGAAGGGTACATCTGGTGGACCCCATGATCCTTTGCTGTGGAAGTTGTTTGGTGTCGAACAATGCGTTCCATTCAGAAGAGCTCATCCCTATGCCTTAATGCCTTTGAAGCGTTCGATCCGGAGGGTAAACCCCCTTAGAAGGGATTAGGGCATAGGGATGAGGCTTTCTGAATGGAATACGCTGATAGTCAGACAATGCTGCGTATTACTCTTCAATACTAGTGTCAGAAACACTAAAACACTCTTAAAGAGACAGTTCACTTAAAAATAAATATTTTCCTCACACTCAAGTGGTTCTAAACTTCCGTTGAACACAATACAAGATATTCTAAAGATTTATGGAGGAAACAACAGCCATCGACATCCATAGTTGGAACAAAAATACTATGGACATCAATGGCTGTTATTTTTCCCAGCATTCTTCAGTACATCTTCCTTTGCATTCAACAGAAGAAAGAAACTCCAACTGAATGTTCTTTTTCTGGGTGTCCCTTTGAAGCCAAATCTTTATTTGTGTGTGTTTTCCTGATGCAATTTTGGCTTCTTTAAACATCCTAAGCTCTTCATAAGCTCTCAACTGCTAAATATCACATGTATGATGAGCACATTTAGCTGAGCACACAGCATAGTTTTGAATGTTAAGTCATTTTTGTCGCAAAGTTTATATCGTTTTTTTCATTTGTATATCTTCATTCATTTATTCATTTTCCCTTGGCTTAGTCTCTTTTTCAGAGGTCGCTACTGCGGAATGAACCGCCAACTATTCCAGCATATGTTTTTTTACGCAGCGAATGCCCTTCTAGCCGCAACCCAGTACTGGGAAACACCCACACACACTCATTCATACACACTCATACTCATACAATACGGACAATTTAGTTGATTCAATTCACCTATAACGCATGTCTTTGGACTGTGGGGGAAACCGGAGCACCCGGAGGAAACCCACACCAACACGGGGGGAACATGCAAACTCCACACAGAAATGCCAACTGGTTCAGCTGGGACTCGAACCAGCGACCTTCTTGCTGTGAGGCAAAAGTGCTAAACACAGAGCCACCGTGTTGGCCCATTTGTATATCTTTTTCACTCCAAAATAATCTATGTTCATTAACATGGATTGAAAGTATAATTTTCTTACCATGAGAACCGAATTGCAAATGTGTGCACACCCTCAATACCAGGTGTAATCTGGGCTTAAGAGTCATTGGACCCTTTTTGGTTGTGAAACTTCACTAAAGTGACTGCACCTTAATGCATGCACAGCTGGACAAGGCACTTGTGAAACATTTGTGTATTTGCGTAGAGTATGGTCAATATGGAAAATATGTATTATAACATGGGCCCATATTTCAAACAGGCTTTCAAATGTACCCAGTAAGCAGTTTTTGTGATTTAAAAGTAATCTCAAAGACGTCAAAGCTAAAACGGGGCTAAATTAAATCAGTGAACATCTAATAGACGTCTAACAATAGCTCAAAAATAGACTGATCAACAAATACACTGTAAAAAAAAATGCTGGGTTCCACACAATTCCTTCACGTTGTCCCAACACAAATTGATTTAGTTAATTGTTTTTACAAATTGAAGTGGATTGAACATCAAACAATTAAGTTGTCCCCCCAAAAAACCTCAATAATTGTGTTGATTCAGCTCATTTGAAATAAGTAGTTTGAACAAGCAGCCAAAATAATTTTTTGAGTGTGTCTAATATGTCTTATTTTTGTACTATTGTTTGACATCTATTTAGCCTTGTTTTAGCTAAGAGGTCTATGTTTGGATGTCTTTTAACCACACTTAAAAAGCTTTCTAGGCAATATGCTATGCCTACATGTAGATATTACATGGAAAAACAGTACTTCTGTAAGCCAGACTACTGAAAAATTCAACATAAAAATATAACTTGCACAACGATTATTGAAGAAAAGGTGTTTTGTGGAGGTTTGGAATGTAAAAGATAGAAGAATTGCACAGAGGACGTATTTACTCATATGTTACAAACAATACATTGAAGGTTATTCCATACAGACGGTTAAAGCACAATAATTTTCACAAGTTCTTAACATTTCTGAGCCAGAACTAACTACTGTTTTCACTAGCAGTCTTTCAGTGGCCAAGTGAAGACAATATATCAGTCCATAACTCAACGGTTGTCAGATATGTTATTATTCCAATGCAATTAAAACAAGGGAACAGTAATAAACTCGTATGTTGTATTGGTACAAGCTAGAATTTACATAACTTTTTTATTTTTCACTCCTCTAATAGTATTTTTTGATCTGGCTTATTAACATTTTATGGATGCAATAATTTCTTGAAACGTGTTTTTTTTTCATGCACATTAAACTGTTTTGTTCATTATTCTAACCAGAGCATGTGCGGTGGTCACATGTGCACTGTGACGTGATGCATTTGAAAAGGATTATGGGAGTTTGTGTATCTGTCCTCATATACTGAAGCTTTGGTTTGTTAACTGAAGGTATTTTTGAGGCAAATATGATTTAGTTTTATAGAACTAACACCATCGGGTCATCATTATGCTGATGAATAATGTTCTTGCAGAGTGTTTCGTGTAATACCAAATCTGAAAGTCTGTATATAAACGGCTTTGTGCAGAATTTGGACTTTTTGAACCAAAGGAAATGTTACTAATCAGATTATGAAAACATTTCGCCATGTTCGTGAAGTATTTTGCGTAAATGGTTGTGTTTGAACTTTATGCACATTTTGTTTTTAGTTACTGACATATTGGGAACATTGAGAGAAATGGAGTGGTGTAGATGTACTGTATGGCTTTTCAGTTTTCTTTAATATTCATTTTATGGTTTAGAAATATTGATAAATGCTGTGTTGGCTCAATCCAATTTTGGGTATAATATGAAGCTGCTGGGTTTAAAAACAAAATGCAATAAATTTGTTGGGTTTGTCAATATTTAACTCGCATTTGGATAGAAACAACCCAGCATATTTTAGAGTGAAAAGTTTTTTTTATTATTATTATTTTTTTTTTAAAATATCCCTTTTTCAGTTTGTGTTGAAATTGTTCCATCCAGCGGTTTATTGTAATGACTAATAAATTCACAACTGTGCAGCATTCATTGTTTGTTCATGTTTTGTTTAAATCAGTTATTTACTAGCCTATTGCTCACCTCTTTATTGCCAAAGTGTGAACAGTTTATATTCAGCCTCCACATCAATGTTCCTGAAAGCAAAGGTCAATGTGCTCCAGGATTGGCCAGACCAGTCACCAGACATGAACATTATTGAGCATGTCTGGGGTAAGATGGAGGAGGAGGCATTGAAGATGAATCCAAAGAATCTTGATGAACTCTGGGAGTCCTGCAAATATGCTTTCTTTAGCATTCCAGATGACTTTATTAACAAGTTATTTGAGTCATTGCAGAGATGTATGGATGCAGTCCTCCAAGCTCATGGGAGTCATACGCAATATTAATTCTTTCTCCACTGCACCATGACTTTATATTCTACACTGCACATTATTTCTGTTAAGTGACAAGACTTTTGTCTAAGCAAAGTCAGACCTTACTGTCCTAATTAAATAATTAAAAATCAAGGCATGATCATATTTTATTATGGTAAAATAAGTGTAATCTAGAGGCCTTTGCCTTTCATATAAGCCACTTCTGATACCAAATGATCAACTAGAAGTCAATTTATTATTAGTTGTTCCTAAAACTTGGACAAGAAAGGTTGTCTATGAAACAGTTATGTTAAGGACTCGATACGTTTTTGCTGTAAAAATCTAAGTTTAGGCGGGTTTCCTTCATTTTGTGTAAAACAAATACTTAATGCTTAGTATCCTTTTTAGTTTGCGACTGACAAGAGCTAAAATGGGCATCTTGCATGTTTTTATAAAGTCGCATTAGTATGTCTGTACTCTAATAGATGGTTATCAAAGCCTTTTGTCACAAACGGATCTTTTTTTGTCTGTTTAGGCTAGCCCCTTTTTATACTCAATTAATTAGTTACAAATAGCATTTATAAAACAAAAGTAATCGAAGAAAATTGTACAGTTATTATTATTTATGGAAAAACGAAACATCATATCTGACTGACGCTTGTTTCCATGACAACATTTGCTTATTCGCGGGCTTTTCGGATTCTGCTAGCAGCTAACATTAGCTCAAGTAAACCAACTTTAAACATCATTCATTCATTCATTTTCTTTTCGGCTTAGTCCCTTTATTAATCTGGGGTCGCCACAGCGGGATGAACCGCCAACTTATCCAGCATATGTTTTACGCAGCGGATGCCCTTCCAGCTGCAACCCATCACTGGGAAACATTCATACACACTCATTCACACACATACACTACGGACAATTTTAGCTTACCCAATTCACCTATACCGCATGTCTTTGAACTTGTGGGGGAAACCGGAGCACCCGGAGGAAACCCACGCGAACACGGGGAGAACATGCAAACTCCACACAAAAATGCCAACTGACCCAGCCGAGGCTCGAACCAGCAACCGACCGCGTCGCCCCTAACTTTAAACATCTTACCAGCTTAATCGATTTAATTCTTCTTGACATTAAACAAATCCTCACCTGTAACGTGTTTTAATTCAGTTCTCCACATATAGTACACATATCGCTGTGAAGGGAGTTATAACTTCAGATAAAGAAGGTTGGTAAGTAATATTTGATACGACCATATCTCAATATTTAGTCACTTTTGACTAACTTACCCCGCGGCAGAGTTTGGTCCCTCAGTCACACTTTCATACAAGTCCGTCAATATGAGTTTTATTTATTTTATCTGTAACAATCCCATCGCTTTTTCTGTCATTTAAAATTGTTATTTATCCTTTTTAGTCGAACGCAGTAAGGTATCGCTTGCTTGGCATCCATTTTGGCAAAATTGTAATAATAATACGATTAAAAATGAGGTAAATGAACATTTACAATGAGACTTTACAAGCAAAACACGATTTCTGTTTCTGTACTTGACGATAGTCATTTCTTTTAAGTGATGTCTTAAGAAAAGTCAAATATTATCTTGTCAATAATAACATTATTACCATAATATTATTTCAATAGACAATATGTCGCTTTCTATAAGTTGTTTTTAAATTTTAAGGTAGCAACAATACCTCCCAGTTAAACAAAATTTGTATTCTGAAGTAAAAAAAAAAAATGTATAGCATTGTTACACACACCTGTTTTTGTGAATTGTGGGGACATTCCATAGGTTGTTTTTTCTACTGTACAAACTGTATTTTGTATTGCCCAAACCCCACCCTACCCCTAAACCCAGCCCTCACAGGAAACTGTGGTAAGTTTTACTTTCTGAAAAAACTCATTCAGTGTGATTTATAAGCTTTTTGAGAAATGAGGACATCAGCAATGTCCTCATATTTCACCACTT
This sequence comes from Danio jaintianensis, assembly GCA_903798115.1. Taxonomy (NCBI): domain Eukaryota; kingdom Metazoa; phylum Chordata; class Actinopteri; order Cypriniformes; family Danionidae; genus Danio; species Danio jaintianensis. The sequence continues at coordinate 1,709,242 of CAIGQV010019355.1, forward strand.
TCTCGTAACACCTGTGTCATATCTATGTCATTACAATCTCATGTACAGATTTGTGTCCTGGTATGTCACAAAAACACGTACATACACACAAAACATCGTACAGTTGTCACAGAGATTTTAATTATTACATATTTACCTCTACAACACATTAAAATGATTTTAATATTAACAGTTGTCTATGTACACTGCAAGTAAAGCAGACGGACGTGACACTCAGCGGTGCTTCAGCACAAACAAAGAACAATGAGCTTCATTAATGTGAACTGAATAATTCTACTGAAGTCAATTTGCTTTGAATGTCCGAAATAAGAAGAACTATGTTAAACCTTCACATAAAATTACCAAGAAATATCATTGCTGTAGGTGCTAAGGCTGATAACACAAATCTTAGGTAAGACGGTATATTTGTGCGTTTATCAAACTCCTCAAGGATCTGCTCTTAAAAGCCATTTGTACGTCCAGAACTCTTCATCCTGTGTAGTTTCTGAGGCGTTTTCCAGATGAATTCAATGCCGTTCATGTTTACAAAACACTGTTTCTTCTTGTAAGTCCATCATGTTTGCAGTGAAATCTCAATCTCCACTAGCAAGGCAAAGTCTCTCAATTTCCAGCCGATCTTTTACCTGTAAACACAAATGGAATTAAATGATCTATGAAATCCACTAGATCATGATGATTTGTATTATAGTTGATAAAAACATTTTCGTAAGTGTTTTTGAAATGAAATAAACATTAACTGAAACATTTGTTAACCTTGCTTTTAGACATTTTTACATAGAACTTAACTTTATATAGAATTTATACATAACTTTTATTTTGTTATAAAAACATCTCTTATAAGATTAGCTAATAAAACAACTTTATTTCAAAATGAATATGTAAAATGTAAAAAAAAAAAAAAAGTCTAATTAAAAATATTGCTAAAACTTTCAAATGATCTAGATACTAAAATCCAGACCCAGATATTCACAAACACGTACGCACAGACAATAAAACGAATGTTGGCAGTCAGTTTATATGTTTGGTTGCATGTATAAACGGTTAATATAAAAATTGTCATATCACCTATCAGCACAATGACAAATACATACACACATATATATATATATGCACATATATAAATAATCACCCTCATATAAAGGAACACCATCCTAAAAGGCAAGTTTCTTTTTCTAAATTATTTGAACCACTTTTGAACCAACATAAAAAAATAAATAAAGATTGAACAGCTCACTTCACAGCTGATTATATAACCTTAATCCAGTTATTTCTCTTTGACATTTTGCAATCCCAAAAAAATTGTATTATCATTTTTAAACTGCGGGATTCACAAACAGCCACAAACCAGATACTAAACCTTGAAAATCGGGTTTTAAATATTGCCGGATATTTTATAAGTAACATTTAATTCTTTTCAAGTTGTCTATATTTTTTCTATTATTGAAAAGAATAAAATTATTATTATTATTAAAAATAAGGTTTTTAATACTGCTGGATATTTTATAAAAAAAACTTTGTTTTTTTTTATTCTATATTTATTAAAGTTTTCTATATTGTTTCTATAATTGAAATGTAAAAAATTATTATTATTGAAAATCGGGTTTTTAATATTGCCGGATATTTTTTTTAAACACTTTTTTGTAGTAGTTATGTTTTATTTTAATTCTTTATTCATTCAAGTTTATTTAAAAAAAAAAATTTCTACCATTGAAATTAATAAAAATCATTATTATTGAAAATCGGGTTTTAAATACTGGCGGATATTTTATACAACACTTATTTTTTGTTATGAGTTTTTTTTATTCTATATTTATTAAAGTTTTTTATATTATTGAAAGGAATTTTTTTTTAATTATTATTATTGAAAATCTGTTTTTTATTATTGCCAGATATTTTTTTTTTTACTTTTTTTGTAGTTTTTTTTAATTCTAGTTTTGTTCAAGTTTTCAATATTTATTTTTGTTATTTCCATTTGTTACTTTGTTGTCATATGAAATTTACAACCAATTTCTCTGGAATTTTTTTTTTTTTTAAGTGTCGAAATATTAAGAAGCTTTTCAGAGAGTCGTATCTGAAAACAATCCTCCTACCTGGTTTGTGGCTGTCAGGAGGAGCTAAACATTTTCTTTAATTTGGAGAAAATGCCCTCGTCTTTCTGTGTGTGCCCTGTCCCAGTCTGATTACTGCCCCCTCCTGGACAGAGAAAGGTACTGGTTTAACCTGTTAGTATGGCCGCCCCATACTCTACTGCAGTGTTTCCCAACCCTGTTCCCGGTGGCACACCAACAGTACATATTTTGGATGTCTCCCTTATCTGAACCATTCATTTCAGGTTTTGGAGTCTCTTCTAATGTTCTAATGAGTTGATTCAGGCGTGTTTGATTAGGGAGAGAATGAAAATGTGTGCTTTCAGGAACAGGGTTGGGAAACACTGCTCTACTGTACTAAACTGGCAGTACCTGCAGTGGTGCTGGTCACTCCGTTGACGGTTCCTTCCACATCAGACTCGTCCTCCGCGTAGCTCATCATAAGTGCTCGCTGTCGGTCCGTCAACATCCTGAACACACACACACACACCCATCAGTCATTGTAAAATGTATTTAACACTGACTACATTTACATGGACATTAGTAATCTAATGATTTAAGACAATAATATGATTAAGGTGTTTACATGAGCTGCTTTTTTGAATGTTCCAATCGAATTTAAATTCTAGCTAATTTAAAGACCAGGTTAATGCGTGGAGCGTTTTATGTGGATCTCGAGATTGCAATAACTGTAGTTTCTAGGGATGCTCCGATCGATCGGTATCGGCCGATAATCACATTTTATAACTCGATCGGTACTCGCCAATCTGGCCGATCTCATGAACTGATCGCAGGTGTTTGTTCACGGGTTTACACGCAGAGGAAGGTGCACGTGCGCTCATCAGCAGCGCTACCACCCGTGAGGAGGTAAAAGATGTGTGGGGGCGGGAGTGATCGCTGCGGTCCCAACATACCAGCTAAAATACATACAGTTTATTGGCGCGACTTGTGCAAGTGATGGTCTCTTTGTTGCAGCCAATGCATATCCAGTGTTTTGAGCTGCTGTGACGCGAGTAGAGTGAACTCCCCTACGGTCTCTGTATGAGCTCTGCCGGAAGCTCCGTGACTCTTGCGCATATTCATAGCGGCTCCGTGATGCCCGCCAATTAGATAAAATACCCCAGAAATCATGGAGACAAGAGTGAATTAGCAGGAGAACTGATCACCAAGATTACCAATTTTTTTTTCTGTAAAGCTGCTTCTGACCATGACATGTCCACACTAGATGGTTTTTAAGGGATTATATGCAGCATCCTTCATTTATTCTCTTAGGTAAGGAGAGATCTCCACTTAAGTATCATACTTAGAGGGAAAATGTGCTTTATGCATTATAAAGCTTGAAGCATCAGAATCGGTACTCTGTATCGGCCGATCACCATGACAAGGAATTGGTACTTTGCATCGGCTGCAAAAATCCTGATCTGAGCATTCCTAGTAGATTCAAAGCGATAAAGCAAATAAACATCTTGCTCATGTACACATATTTTAAATATATCTTGTTTACAGCTTTAAAAACAAAGGATGGAAAAAAAATCATAATCTGCTCATTTGCTTAAAAGTTGCAATCAGAATCAGCCATTAAAAATCGAACATTGGTGCATCACTACAAAACATGTCCTTTGATCGTTCAAGAAGAATTCTTACTTGGGGATTTTTATCTTGATGTGGACGTAGTGGTCACCGTAACCATATCCGCTGACCCGTGGTATACCTTTACCAGACAGCCGGATCCTCTGGTCAGTCTGGGTTCCAACTGGGATCTATAAGAAGATTCAATGAGAATTAAAAAAAAAAAAAAATATATATATATATATATATATTTACCTGTCATCATAATGAATGACTACTCAAACATGCAAACTACCATACTATATAATAGGTAAATAAACGTATGGAAGGAGGAGCAGAAGTGTAGAATACTGACAAAAAAAACCTGCTACTTTAAAACCACTAGCGTGATGTGGCAAGGTCGTGTCCTAATGAATGATTTGTTGAATCATTCACTCAAAACAGATGATTCATAACCATCTGGGTAGCTGAAAATTGATGAGCTAACACGTTAAGAAAACAAAACAAAAAAAAAACCGTTTACATTGTAATGTATTTTATTCAATGTTGTGTTCTTTAATACAGTGGTTCACAAAGTGTTCCTTGGTTCCCAAAGGCGGGTCGCTTGGTTATTTCCAAAAATCTAATTAATTTTATTAAACCATTAGAATTACCATATTTTCTCCTTAACCTACTGAAGATAAAAATAGTAGTTTAGTTACAGCCTTTCGATTTTTTTTTTCTATTGGATTGCGACCCCTCGGGGTGATTACATTATATTAAAGACACAGCAATAGCGTCAGATGCAGCAGATTGATTTTATGGTACCAGGTTAAACTTTATGGCACATTTACAGCGCTCACGTACATTAAAAAAAAGAAGAAGAATAGACTTGGGCCTATTGATGTGTGTGCACTGTTGCATGCAAAACTTCTACATTTATAACCACCTCAGGGGGTTGTAAGTCACTGGCATTGTTATTTTGGGGGTCGAGGGCTGAAAACAGGGAACCCCTGCTTTAATACAAAATAAGTTTAAAAGCTGATTCGTTTAGAAACATAGTAAGTGACTTTTTATAAACGGATCACTGAATCACTGACTCATGTGATTTGTTCATTCTGATAGGAAACATTGCAGGTTGCTCCGAAACGCCAAATGATCTCCAAAAATGTTTGGTTTGAAACTATTTTCATAAGTGAAAAATCAACCAAAAAAAACTAAGCATATCCGGTCTAAAATGTACCTCACGCAATAAACACATTTGCAACGGTATTCATACGTTCATTGAAAACATGACACTCTTCCTTGTATGATATTAATGAACTATATCATATATTAGAAGAGAAAAAATAGAATTCTTCGAGTCAAATTTAAACCTTTTTCAAGCACTTTCCAGATACAAACATTTCCAGCAATTTGTAAGTGTAGCAAATGACATATTTACATACATTTATATAATACATCACATTATATTAAAGGCTAGCTGTTCTAGTATAGTACAGTATTTTAAGGAATTACTGTCCATTTACTCTCTTTAATGTAACTTACGCACATCTTAAATGTAAAATAATAAGCATGCTACAGGCCCATGTGCAGACTCTAGAGGTTTCATTTTATGCAAAAGCAAACATATTTACTTTATTAATTTTTATATTTATAAAATAAATATTACATTATATTTATTTTATTTAAATAGCCAATTATTATTACCTATTATTACCATTTTCAAGCACTTTATCCCAAATCGAAGCACTTTTCAAACCTTGAAACATGATTAAAATTCAAGCATTTTCAAGGATTTCCAGCACTCATAAGAACACTGATGGATGTTTTTTTTTGATGCTTGTATAACTTTAACTATAGAATCATTACAGCTGCATTCATCATCATGCAGTTTTGAACTCTCAATATGTGTTTTTTCTTTTATACAAGTGAGTGATAAACTCCATAACGTCAGCTAGTGAACATTGTTCAAATGTTCGATAGCATCATAGTTCATAAATGTTCGAAAATGCAATCTTAGTACCCACTATTGACCTTATTCGGCAATGTGGAAGTGCGCTCGATTTTGGGATTGTATTAGAACTTCCGATTGAGTTGCCTATGGGAGAAATGACTAGAAATAATAAATGGCAGAAAACGGTCAAACTACTTGCTCTACAAACATGTGTTAATGACTATACATAAAAAGTAGAATAATATAATATAAAAATAGCAGTTTGCAACATCAAGCAGCATAACAACATGTTTTTAACGTCGAAAAATTGACGGAAGTGAATGAGAGCGGAAGTCTCGAGCCAAAAAGATTCCAATGGCTGCGCCCACTCGTCATCAACAATAAGGTGAATACAGTATGAGATTTTGGACACAATGTGTGTGTTTATATGCGCAATACTGTAGTGGTCAGAATGGCCCACCGAGAGATTGACGGTCTCGTAAAGTCCTTGCGCTCTGATGGTGCCGCCCAGGATGGCCTGAGCCACAGAGATCATGACGTCAGAGTGAATGTCAGCACCGTCTCTCCTGAAGATCGGACTCTTCTGGACCTGAGAGCACAGACACAGTTATGCTGGATGGATGGGATTTGAAATTACACAATCTCAGCAGGCCACAGCACAGAAAGCTCCTGATTATTACGCTACATCAAAGTCCCTTTAAGGCAAGTCATTTCACTCGGCGGCCATCTTTGAAACGCCTCTCGGGCAGTATGCTCTGGTATTCTGTTAGAATTCTCAAAACTTGCCAAGCTTACGATTTCATATTAGGAATCACCAATAAAATTACACAACTGTGGTCTCTTTAGGTTCATTTCTAAACGTTCGAATCACACAAAATATGCAGAAACTCACGTCTGGTCCGAGCCCCTCCCCCAAAGAATCCTCAGTCTATATCAATCACTGATTGGCTCCTGTACTAGAAGGTGGGGTTTCAGTCGCTATATTGACGTTACACTTTTCCCCATTCAAAACTATACGAGTGACACATCTTCTGCATTCTACAGTCTTTGGCTTCATTCAATGACAAGTATTACATTAAGCGTTCACACCACATGCGTCTTGCGCTTGAGCAAATTGTGCTATTTGCATTAATAATATTAATAACATTAAGTAATTAGATGCTTGAACATTTAATGTTTACTCGCATCATTTGGAGTTGAATATGCTCTCCAGCTTTCTCATCTCTCCCCTCCTTGTTGTGACAGTTGTAACAGCCATTCACAGTTGCGAGCTGAGCACTGTAGGGCCATTTATGTTGAAGTGATTTTTCTAATGTTTTTGGTTTAGTCAAGGAGTAAGGAAGTTCAGATTTTGAAACTGGAGTGATTTGCACGAATCACGTGTTACACCCAAATCACAGAATTTTGAGTGATTGAGTGATTCCACTCATTTGAGGGAACTGCGCCGCAGGATGATATATAAAATTAAGACCCGTTTAAAATGATTTAAGACCTAGAAACACAAAGCTTCAGTGAATTCAATACTTTTTGAAGCCTAACATCTTTTTCCACTTGATTTTTTCTTTAATTTCTTCAGTTTTTAAGACCCAGCGGAAACCCTCACCACAAACGCAAATGAACCAAAGCCCAGTTGATGCAGTCATGCACACTCACTCTGAACGTGATGAAGATCTCTTTCTTCCCAACAGGCATTCGCACCGTCTGCCCATCCTCAATACCTGAAAAACAGCAGCAAACAAAACCTCAAAACTCAACAATCCCATTCACTGAAGTCAGTCTCACTTCAACATCGATAACCCCAGTGAACCCACCAGCAGGAACAGGCACCGTGACAGTTTTCCTCTGTTTGGTTTGTCCCGTCCCTCGACAGGCGATACAGGGCGATGTGATGACTGAACCTCTCCCTCCACAGCGCCGGCAGGTGGAGCGCATCACGAAGGGTCCTGTGTTCACTGTCTCCTACAGGGACAGACACACCAACAATTCAAATACAGGTTTTTGCATTTGAATGGGTCTTTTTTTTCACAAATTCAACAAATATTTGAATATGTTTTTTGACAGCCTAACTCACCATGCCGGTGCCGTTACAGTTTCCGCAGTGCTGGACTTTAGATCCGGGCTCGTGTCCTCTGCCGTCACATCGCTGACACGTGCCCTCGATGTTGACCGTGATCTCTTTATTCACTCCTTTAGCAGCCTGAGCGAACGTCAGCTCCATCACATACTGTTAGCAAACACAACAAGGGTCTAGGGATTTACGATTTCCACAAAAAAATGCTGACAGAATAGCAAAATATGGAATTAAATGAATTGCACAGATTTTTTTGGGCCCTTTTCATGCTTTGCAAGTAGAACAGTAGATATATGACATCAAAACCGTGGTGGGATCGGCAAATGGCCGCAAAGAGAGAATTTAATCATAAAATTAAATATAGTAGCACAATTTTTCAATCACAATCTGCCAAATTAAAGTCTCAATTCATCTGAAGAACGGATGATAAAATACTGTTCAAATTTTCCAAAACTATTGATTAATTTAAATTAAATTAAGGCTGCATGATATTGGGAAAAAATTGGGTGTATTGCATTATTAGTTTTTCATAGTTTTTCTTTTCTAAACATTGAGCCTCCTGTGATGTGACTACTGTGGATAAACATCTGAAATTATATTTTATGCAGAATATATGAAATCTGTAAAAAAAAAATTTTTATAAATGTAATTGTATTTTTCCCCCTAAAATTATGATTTTATTTACTACATAAAATGAATTACTACAATTATTAATATTATTATTTTTGTTGTTAATATTATTATTAATAACCACAATTCATATTATTATTTTAAGAAACCATTTTGTAATTTTAGTAGATTTAAAAAATAAATGAATAAACATTTACATTGATTGCATTTAAAAACATCAATTGAATAAAGACCAGAACAGAACAAATTTGAACAAATCCGATCAAATTAGAGGATAAAACACAATTATTGAGAAAAAAATTTGTTTTGGAGAAAAATAAAAGTAATCATATTTTCCCCCTCCCAAATTATGTTTTTTATATTTTTCATCTAAAATTAGTTTTCACCCAAATTTTGTTTCCTTCTAAAAGTTAAAAATACATGAATAAATATGTTTTACGGTGAAATTTTAAGGTATTTTGGGTATATGGATTTTGGGAGGATAAATAATTTATCCAGGAATAAATAATAAATAATAATTATTAAATTAAGGGAAATAAAAAGATTTTTTAATCTATAAAACAGAAATCATATTTTCTGGACAAATGTAAAATTTATTTTAGGAAAAAAAATTCTATATCTTACAAATAATGAACATATCTTAAATTAATTACTACAATTAATAATATTATTATTTTTGTTGTTAATATTATTATTAATAAGCACAATTACTATTTAAAGAAATCATTTCATAATTTTAGTACATTAAAAAATAATAATTAATAAACACTTACATTTATTGCATTTAAAATCATCATTTGAATAAAGATTACAGAACGAAATTATTGGGGAAAAAATTATTTATATTTGTAATTATATTTTCCCCTCCCAAATTATGTTTTTTTTTTTTTTTTCACCTAAAATTAGTTTTCACCTCATTTTTTTCCTCTATTAGAATTAAAATAAATAAATAATTTTTAGGGGGAAATTTTAAGGTATTTGCGGGTATATGGATTTTGAGAGAGAAAAAAAATCTGTGGAATTTAAAGGAAATATATATATATATATTTTTATCTATAAAACACTAAACAGAAATCAATTTTTCTAGAAAAATTTTACATTTATTATGGGAAAAAGAATTCTAATTATCTTATGCATAATGGACACGTAAAATACATTAAAAAAAAATCAACAGCATAGTCCAATTGGATTGGCCGATAAATGAAAATCCACTAGTCATCTTCAGAAGAGAGCATCTCTGACCTCTTGTGGCTGATTGAAGATGGCGTTGAAATCCCCGAAGCCCTGAGCGCCAGAAAACTCGCCAAAGATTTTGCGGAAAAGCTCCTCCGGGTCAATGCTGGTCCCTCCGCCCCAATACTGCTGATGTCCCGCACCGGCACGACCCGCATCAAACCCTGCAGAACCATAAGTGTCATACTGTTTCCTCTTTACCTCGTCACTGAGAACCTGAAGACGAAACATGAGCAAAACACAAACTCAGTATTCCAGCAGGAGACACAGGTAAAAAAACAACAACAGCAACGCTTCAAACCTCGTAGGCTTCTGCTAGCTGTGCAAACTTCTCCTTAGCTTGAGGGTCTTCTTTATTAGTGTCTGGATGATACTTTTTGGCCATCTGAATTGGAGAAAAATGTTATTGAGTCACTGTAGGGTTAATTTTCAAACATTAAAAGTGTTCAACAAGTGCTCAACAAGCTGCTAAAATAAGAAAAAATGAATACTGATGGAGGGTCAAAATCTAAATGTTTAGACAATAATCCAGTAAACATTTCATATAATTGTACCATATAAACACGTTATCCTATACTGATAAGCGGTCATAACAAATACTTGCTGTTTATTAATTATTAATAATAATAATAATATTATTATTATTAACTATTATTATCAGTATGCAATAATAATAATAATAAAAATTATAATAAAATTTAATCATTCATTTTCTTTTCGGCTTAGTCCCATTATTAATCAGGGGTCGCCACAGCAGAATGAACCGCCAAATTTTATATTATTATTGTAAAATTATTATTGTTAATTATTATTATTATTATATACTGTTATTAATAGTGACGAATTTGCAAGTTTAGTTTAAATGGTAAACTGTAGATTAATAATTTAATTTATCAGCAAACAATAATAATACCAAGTAATAAATACTAAACAAATAATAATAAGTATAATGTAATAATTATATTATCTTAGTAAATATTTGATGAATCCCATTAAATACTTTATAAAAGATGTTAGTAACAAATACTAAATATGTGTTAAAACACAATTAAATTAATGGATGTTTAAAATACATTTTCCAAAATCCAATTTTCTTACTTATTCTATTACTACAAAATTGAGTTCTGTGTACACCAGTATATTTGAATGAAAATAAAGTTTGTCAAAGTCAAAGTTATTTCATGAAAATCATTAATATATAATTTTATATTATTAAACCAGTTTAGACGTGTTCATCTGAATAACATATACAATTATTTGATGAATAACATAATAATTCATTAATAATCATTCATTTTGTTTGCTTTGCATACCTGGTAATAAGCTTTCTTAATCTCCTTCTGTGTTGCTGAGCGAGGAACTCCTAAAATCTGGTAGAAGTCTTGTTTTCTTGAAGGAGCGCTGGTGTGAAATGACATCTTACAGACGACATTAGAAGAGCCTATAGATGTGACACACAAAATAATCATTACAACTGTGAACAACTCATTTCACTTATTAGTATCTTATTAATTTTTGTTATTATAAAAGAAAAACAGTGGAGATTACAGACAGGAAAGTGTGGGGAGCAGAGAGAGAGAGACCTCAAGCCTGAAATCTAACTCGGGTCGCCGTGAACACCTTAAGTGTTATGTGTCGATGCTCTAACCATTGGCGCCAACTATTATTTTATTAATTAACTAAACAGGAAGCAGCCAGGTTTAATTCTGCTGTGGTTTGCGCTATTTGTGATAATTAATATTAATATAATCAATTTGTAGTAATGTGTCTGTATTTGCATGTGTTGTGAGAATGTGTGCATGTGTGATGTCAATTTTTCCCCCTCAACCGGTTAGTGTTTTTCTATTCCAGCGATATAAATGTGACAGCACAGTAAAAACTTGAAACTTAAATTCAGAGAACGTATATGCCAACAGTATATTGAAACATCTGTTTAATATTTCACAAAACAACCAACCACACAGTTAAGGCATCAAAAAACTATCAATCTGTAAACGTGTTCTATATTTTAAACGAGGGAAATAAACATGCGTTATGGATGTGACCAAAAAAGTATGCAGATTTACAGTAAGCAACATACTTTGTTGAATTTAAACTGCACAACACAAAAGAAATAATGCTTAAGAAAAAGATAAGCGTTGTCTCCCTATAGAACAAACACGGTTGATTCTATTTTATTTGACATTTTTGCATTTATGTGGGAAAAGCTTGGTTATGGATGTGACATCTCTCCGTCATTTACTTTAGTAAATCTAATAATATATTTTGAAAACACCGGCAGAGATATTTTTGAGTATTTGTATAGTACTGCAAAATACAAGCAACTTAAAAAGGGTTTCGTTAATTTGGTAAAAATTTCTATTTCTTTCATGGAAAGGTTGACATCTGCATGGAATTACTCATTTGCATTCAGTACTCATTCAGTTGTTTTCTAAATGGTTATTAATTACTCACCTTATTAATTATTATTAATTACTCACCATCCTGTTGTTAAAATAAAATAAAGTATCTTACGTTGTTTCAAACACTCAATAACTTCTCTCGCCTTCAAAAGACAAATGAAGAAATTTTAGATGAAATGCTAGAGCTCTCTCATCCTCCATAGACAGCAATGGTCCCGACTCCTTCAAAGTCCAAAGAAATGCTAAAAAAACATCCTCAATACAGAATATCATCAAGCTATGAAAATACTTGTGCCCACATTAAATGTCCCGTGAAGTGCTTTGAAATGTGCATTTTTATTCTGTTTGTTTGGTATAATCTCAACCAAAACATGAAGAGAGGGTGGGACATAGTGTAGCTCCTCCCCTTTTTAAAAAACAGCCAATACTGTTTTGTTTTATCGCCGCTCTGCCAGTAAGAGTGGTTGAGCTAAAGGCGCATCAAATGTGAAGCATCTTGAAGGGGCGGGGCATGTCTGACACTAGAGAGCATTTGATTGGTCAATAATTGATGAGAAACTGAAGTATGAGGTGACGTGAATAAAACCGTTGATCCATTTAGGCTGAAGTGACAAAGTTTTACATGTTGATATCAGTTTTATATCTTCTAAATGCAAATTTTGTCACTGTTTTGGTACACACTAGCTTATAGATATCCTAAAAACGATATCCATACAAGACTATTCAACGGCTTCTTCTCCTCAGTGTCAGTATAGGGCACACATTCACAGGAGCTCTGTGCTCTTTATG
>CAIGQV010019355.1:1735853-1754463 GCA_903798115.1 Danio jaintianensis
AAGAAAAGATGCGCATAAACTGCGATGGAAACACTTTTACCGAACAAATTCCAGTATGCGCATTAAAAAAAGGTCATGTGATTTGGTTATAAGAGATCATGTGATGATAAAAATGTTTGTAAATGGACAAACCAGCAGGCTGACCACATTGTAAAACATCTGAAATGTTGTTTTGGTCATTCTAAAATGCCTTAAGCATTTCAGTATTAGTGTTATTATATTATTAATGACCTCCAGAATTGTTAAGAGCGTCTGTGCTCCGCGTCTCACGCCTTCAAACGCCGCCACGCGTTCACTGCGTGTCAGCATTGCCTTCTGAGGCGCAAGTCATTTATTAAATGAAGAAAAGATTCACGCAGCTTCTCCTACCTCAGCAAATTCCGTTTTTACTGTTGATATTTGGCGCCATTTAATCAGGAAGTGACGATTTTGTTCTCTTTGACTCGTTGGATGGAAACGCTGCTTTATTCGCACATCTTTTATGCGATATTCCAGTTTTGCGCATAAAGTTATTTCGCATTTTTGGATGGAAACATAGCTAGTGACTACGTTTACATGGACATCAGTAATCAAATTATTTGCCTTAATCTGAATAAGACAATAATATAATGAAGGTGTTTACATGAGTTGCTTTTTAAATGTTCCTTTCATGATCCCGTTTTACATGTTCATTCATTCATTTTCTTTTCGGCTTAGTCCCTTTATTAATCTGGGGTCGCCACAGCGGAATGAACCGCCAACTTATCCAGCATATGTTTTACGCAGCGGATGCCCTTCCAGCTGCAACCCATCACTGGGAAACCGTTTTACATGTTATAGCACATAATACGACTAACATCATTGCATCATTGCTGCGCTATCCACGTTTCCTCCGGAGTTTCATGTAATTTCGGGTGTTTCATTCCTAATTTGTGGACTTTAACTGCAGTTTGGCACTTTCACTTTCATTCAGAAACATTTCATACATGCCCCCCATGACGAACGAGATATTGGATGCGAGGAACTGCTGGAAGAGTGTTGTTTAAATGGAATTTGATACCGCACGCCGTATGAGAGAAAAAAAACCCTCCACATTTCTCGGTAGATGCAGAGACTCAGTGGGTGCAGAGAATAGTGTCAAACAGCCGTGTGTGTATAGACTATCCTGTCACAAAATGCGGCGAAAATCATACGCAGCGAAAATCCTTCACGACAGTAATGGTTTGATTAAGGTGTTTACATGTTTACATTCGGAGAGCAGCATTTACAGCGGATTTACAGCATTTGGCAACACAAGGTGGCGTCTCTCTGCTGTCTGAACACTATAACAGGTCTTCGAAACTATCATGCATATTAATGAAGTTGCATCTCATTCACAATAGAGCGAGCTGATTGGTTCGAACCAAGCCTTTCTCATAAATTAATGCTGAAAACTCAAAGATGTCATGTTGTACCAGCCGGTACAGACATCCAGTCTCCACGCTGGAATTTACACAAGGATGTAATCGCCGTGACGTAGCTTCAAAATTTCTTTTCAAACTAGAAAAATGAATTTGCTCGAAATAACGCAAAAACAACCAGTTTTCACTTTTTAGTGAAATATATGTGTCCTAATAGTGTTTTTAGCAACGTGGGACATATATCTGTCAACATTTCAAAAAATGTGTTTTGGTGTTTCGTGACCCTTTAAAAGTTTATGAATTTCCTTCTTCTGTTGAACACCCAACAAGATATAAGAATATTGGAAAAAAGCAGCCATTGACATTCATATAGAAGCTAGAAATGCTATGAAAGTCAATGGTTGTTCAACTTGGTTTTTGTCCAACATTTGTCAGTGTGTTTAACAGAAGAAAGAAATTCAAATAGATTTGGAACAGATAGGGCAGATGTTTCAGATATTTCTGTTGTGGTCAAAAAACATAAAAGCAAGGTATAAAATATGCACTTTTACATTTGCGTTTGCTTTTCAAAACACTATTGGTTGATTTTGAAAAAAGTGATCTAGGTAAAAATGTAGTAACAAAAGTGCCTTAAGTAACATATTTTAGATTCACAAAAATGTGCACAGTGCCCTCTAGAGGATTCGTCATCTGAAACATGCAATAAAACACACATTTTATGCAAAAATATAGGCCGAGGCATGTATTTATCGGTATGTATCTTTATGGTTATTTTCATATTTTAAGACTCTTATTTCTAAAATTTGACTTTTGCACTCTATAGATATCTCCATTTTTTTAAATGGAGACAGCAAAAGAAGCATGTGATTGGCCTGTATTTTTTCTTTGTTGTCCTTAAGTGTTCAGCTCTGCCTTATGTCTTGGAGAAACACACGGTGTAAGTCACATGACAGGAGATCAGACACACTGTTAAACATTGACAGATGAGAACAAATCCAGCGGTGCGGATCCTCAGTTTAAGTTGAGGTTTGTGATTTTGCTGAGTGTCCAGATGTAAAGCGCTGACCGGTGCTGCTGTAAGTGTAATCTGAGATCGAATCTGGAGTTTGTTTTTTTTCCAAAGAAAAGTAATGCTTCTGTTTAGCAAGGACACTAAATCCTCTGCTTTCATAGACAATTGGCTTAAAGGGACAGTTCAAAATTCTATAATTATATACTCACCCTTCACTTGCTCCAAACCCGTTTGTGGGTCTTTTGTATGTTGAACACAAAAGAAGTTATTTTGAAGAATGCTGGAAGCCTGTAACCTCTGACTTCCATAGTATTTGTTTTTCCTACTGTGGATGTCAATGGTTACAGGTTTTCAGCTTTCTTCAAAAATATCTTCTTTAGTGTTTTCATTTTTGGATGACCTGTCCCTTTAAGCTTGGTCACAGACTCAAATCTAAGTCTGAGCTGTTTCTACTGAAAGAAAGTTGTGCTGACTGATTTTAAAACATATCAATTTTAATATGGCTTTCTTTTAAGATAGACACCAGTACTGATTTTATTCTAAAACACTTTTAGACTTAAATGTCCTATTTAGATCTATGATCATTTAATCTTGGCTTACTCTAAGCTCTATTTGTTGTTAAAAGTTGCATTAAAGACATTTATAATATGACAACTGATCGAGCTTTCAAATAAATGCTGATGTTTTGAACATAATTTTCCTCAAAGAACCCTGAAAACGCAAAAGTATAAAGCAGTATAACTGATTTCAACATTTAAACGGATCAAATCGGCATATTACAGTGACTTTTTGAAGGATTATGTGGTACTGAAGACAGCAGTAACAAAATCACTATAATAATGTGCATTTTAAAATAGCTTAAAATAAAAAATAAAATAGACATTTGTTTGTTCTGGATGGTCTAGTTATAGATTTATTACGATTATTAGAGCTTCATATCCATATTGTCTAGGCTTTAAAGCAGCAAGAAGGCCATATTTTCCTGTTTTATTTATATCTTCATTCATTCATTCATTTTCTTTTCGGCTTAGTCCCTTTATTAATCTGGGGTCGCCACAGCGGGATGAACCGCCAACTTATCCAGCATATGTTTTATGCAGCAGATGCCCTTCCAGCTGCAACCCATCACTGGGAAACATTCATACACACTCATTAACACACATACACTACGGACAATTTTAGCTTACCCAATTCACCTATACCGCATGTCTTTGGACTTGTGGGGGAAACCGGAGCACCCGGAGGAAACCCACGCAAACACGGGGAGAACATGCAAACTCCACACAGAAATGCCAACTGACCCAGCCGAGGCTCGAACCAGCGACCTTCTTGCTGTGAGGCGAACGTGCTACCCACTGCGCCACCGCGTCGCCTATTTATATCTTGTGTAGGAGTAATCATGTTCAGACTGTGGAGATGTGGAGTCTGTGTTTGACTCATATGGCTGTATGCTGACTCTATTTTCGTTGTTAAAAGTGGGTGCATAGGGTGCACTGATTAAATTGGAAATAAGTTAAATTGTTCTCTGATATCCAAATAGTAGGTATGTAACTTAGGGTGTACTCACACTAGGCATGGTTGTCTTGAACCATGCCCAGGCGCGATTGTCCCCCCTCCCCTCTCCCCCGACAGCCCGCACTCATATTGCGTTTTTTGCCTTCCAAGCCTGAGCACGCTTGCGTCATCGATGATGCGACTGTTCAGTTTTGAAGAAAAGCGCTCTCGCTCCGTACAATGGAGATTGCTTTAGTTATGTTGTTTTGTATTATTTTGAGTTGTTTGGGATGCAGTGACACAAAGTCAAATCTTTTGCCGAACAGATCCATCACTTTTGACACTCATAAATGTTCATGAAAGTCATCGTGCTGCAGGTATTAGGAGGTTTGCTGAGAGTATCAGCTGACGTGCAGCGAGGGGTTTGTCTTTTTAATAAACTATGACAGTTTGCGTTCATTAAAATGTAAGAATGATTAATAAATCCATATGAAACAGTTCCTTAAAAGTGACATCGCGTCTTTAGTTTCACGCTCAGGCACGCTTTCCACTCACACTACAAGCGTACCGCGCCAAAGCCCAACCGAACCGCGCTCTGGCACACCTCTTCCAACCGGGCCAGGGCCGGTCAACTGAACTGTGCCTGGGCCCGATTCAGAGCACTCACACTTGTCAAATGAACCTTGAAATTGGGGTCAAACGTGCCTGGCCTTGGTTCGTATAGCCTAGTGTGAGTAAGTGCAAAAATGTCCTGAAACAGTTCTAGGTGCTCATTTATAACCACAGGAATTACCTGTGGACCTAATAATGAAAAGCTCAGTTTTAACCTTATTTGGTCAGTGTTGGGTAAGTTACTTTAAAAAAGCAATAGATTACAAATTACTGATTACTACTGGAAAACTGTAATCTGATTACTTTTTACATTAAGTAATTAGTAATGTAATCAGATTACTAATTACTTCACTTTGAAGTTACTTTAAAAACATAAAATATACCTATAAAAATACAAAATAAACTGCAGCTCTTTCAGTGATTTAATATTCACTAAGAAACATAACAATGGGTTGATCACAGCAGCTTGACGTATTCAGAAGACTTAAAAACTTAAAATTCTCTCATCATTCACTTGTTCCATACCTGATTGTTTTTTTTTTTTTTGAAAACAAAAGAAGACATGAAGAAAACTGGATACCTGTAACCACTGACATCCATAGTATGAAAAAGCACTGCAGTGTTTGGTTGTTCTGTGTTTGTCTGAGGTAATAAGTCTACTGAAATGTGTATATTCCATACAAATTATGAAGCTGGCTGGTCAGTTCTTGTCGCGTGACTCGCGGTTTTCAACTGCGTGCGCAAGTTAAATATGCGTGCAAGACGCGCGCCTTGATTGGAATTAATGAAATTGCACATGCAAAAGATGCGATATGTGAACGGCCCCATAAGCAGCTGCACTTCTCTTTACATTCAGAAGATACCTTCACTCCCGATCCTGCACAAAAATCCAATTTAGTCTGTTTAGGCTGAGTTGGACCGCCGTGTTTTTGGGCGCCGGTGTCATCCTTGGTAACGAGTACTGTCCTAGAATGCTTTCTGTTGAAGTGCTTGAACAAGTTTCTGGTTGAGTTAAAAGCAGTCGAAAGTTCTTTAGAGACTGGACATAGATGCATTTCACAGCAATATTTTTGTTTTTACACTCAATGAAATCAAAGTATTGTCTGTATTTCCACTTGAAGAAGCAACCACTCTCGACAGCAGGCATTTCAGCTCGCATTCTCCAGCAATTTAGAAGTCAAGTCAAGTCAAGTTTATTTATATAGCGCTTTTTACAATGTAGATTGTGTCAAAGCAGCTTAACATAGTTCTAGTAAAGTCCAGATTTCAGAGTTGAAGTTCAGTTTAGTGTAGTTCAGTGTGGTCTAAATTTCACTGCTGAAAGTTCAAACACCGCAGAGCAAATCCACCGAAGCACAGTTTCACAAGTCCCGATCCGAGCAAGCCAGTGGCGACAGTGGCGAGGAAAAAAAACTTTACCAATTGACGAAGTGAAGGGAAAAAAAAACCTAGAGAGTAACTAGGCTCTGTTAGGCACGACCATTTTTCGTCTGGCCTGTTCAGAGCTGCAGTCTAGGCGCTGGAGGCTGAAGAAGCTGGACGTCCATCGTGGAGAAGCTGCAGGTGTGAGTAGGGCACCAGTGGGCGGTCAGGTTGGCCAGCAGGATCAATGTGGGGACTCGTTTATTACAGTGGTCATTCAGGAATCAGTCTCATGCACTCCATTTCTCCATGACGACCACAGCATCAGCTCGGGATACGACCTAGTCCAGGATTATGGATACCTTGGGATCATCTCTTCACAGCTCTTGGATCGCATCAATGGCGCTGCATAGTCTCTAGGGACCTCGGAATGAGGTCATTTAATTAGAAGCATTAAAAAAAAAAAAAAAAAAACTCCTAAAAACTGTATTTGTAACGCAAGTAACGCAATTACATTGACTTTAGTAACTGTAATCAGGTTACACAAATTCAAAATGTAATGCCATTACTGCGTTCCCCAAAAATGTAATTAGATTACAGTAACGCGTTACTAAGGAAACAGATGAGTTTTATATTGGCATCTTTTCATTCAAGAAAAAAATCACAATGCAGAGCTTTGTGATATGACAGAGTGCATAAACATGCATTAAACACTTATACTCAGCAGTCTACATGCCTGTTGCCTCATTACAAACGTACACTGGCAAATTTCACAATGTTAAAATAACAAAAGATACATTTAATTACAAATTTTCTCAGTAATAGTTTGGTAATTCATGCTTCAGTGAATCAAATTTATGAATGTGTTTAAATTACATCTTATTTATTAATAAAATGTATACTTTTTCAGTGTTTTGAGGGATATTTAGTGACTGTTTTAGAGGTTACTGTAGGTCAAACTATACGTCTAATTTGTCTTTTTTTTAGGCTACACGCAGATATAAACACCTATTTTACAAGAAACATGTTTTGTGAATACTTCAGATGCCAATCGGTGCTCTAGAACTGCCGGTTTCAGACTGTTAAATGATATTTTTCCTAGCATTGATTAGCGCAATTATGCATTCACAATGGTATGAACCGTTATAGGGGGGGGTCAAATGTTTATTTATATTATACATTGTTAATTATTAATATTTAAGATATAGATCAGAGATCAGAGAAAGTTATTTCTTACTATTAAAGGGCTGACCCCCCCGTACATCTTGTTTTGATGTCCTTCAGGGGGGATCAAGCGCTAATTAGGGGGGTCAATTCCCCCAAACCCCCCCTGTAATTCGCAACCTGATTTTAGTAGTACTATAATGTATAAGAAATAATATATAGAGAAGCGAGTGTGTAAAATAACAGAAAATGTACTGAATGTTTATTACAAGGTTTTTGTAGCGTAATATACAACACCAACCCAGACAATATATCACTTTAAACCATTAAAAATGTTCATAAAAGTCACTTTTTTGAACTTTTCAAGGTTAAAAGTTGTTGGAGGAAAGATCAAGATCCCATAATGCAATTCAAAAGCATAAATAAATGGGGGGAAAAAATGAAACACAAAATAAGTAAAACGACGGATATCTTTTACAGTGTATAATACAAGCTTAGATGAACTTAATATAAGGCCAAAAAAAGAGCATTGTTGTAATCTCATTAGGAAATGTTGTGGCCAATCAAACGATCCCATGTGCAACATATCAATCTGTGTTTGTGTCTGTTTTTCACTGGGATTTTTTTCTTGAGAATGAAGAAAGCTATATAATTTCCATGTATTAAACAGTTTTCATTCAGCTAGATTTTTATTCTATGGCATCTTTAAAGTGTCTTCTTACTAGTGCAGAAAGTGTAGTTTGTGATGCTCGATCTCTAGTTTGCTGCTCAAACATGTTCACCCTCTGCGTGTCGTTTCTTGTTGACATTCTGGAAGGTTTCGAAAGCGCTCAGCTGCTCTTCTGCATTTCCTCAAGTGTTCGTGTGCTGCTTCTGTTTCTGTGTGTGTTTGCGCTGTTGGCTGGAGAAAGCGCTGCGCTTCTATCCGCTTCCTCTTTCCTGTTTGCGATTATGTCAGATGTACAGTTGAGAGCCATTAGTTAGCTCATTTAATAACCGGTATCTTTTTAATTTGTTTTGGGGATCAATATTACTGGAGTTTGTTGGATATTCTATTGTTATTTTAGTGTTATTTATATACTATTAGTATAATCTGATTAATTGAATGATCATTTGTGCTCTTTCAATTTTAATTTACATTTTAGTTTTGGTAATTTTCTAACGTACTTTTCGTCATTTTTATAATTTTAATACTTAAAACTTGAGTGAATTTTTGTAATTAAAATAAAACGTGTAATTATTTTGGCATTTGAAAGTATTTTGGTCATTTATGTTATGTTGTTTCATTAGTTTATTAATAAAAATAATTCAGCTATTAATTTAAAGTTAAAATTAAGTTAAAATTAATTTTTATTTTACACGTGGAGTATTTAGTTCTCAAAGTTTAAATTTGAAAATTACTTTCAAGTTATTGTTTATTTTTTGTTTTTAATATTTTAATTAGAAAATTAATTGTCAGTTATATTATTAGTGTGCATGTGTATATATGTGTGTGTGTGTTTGTTTGTTTTTTCAATTATAATTATACATGTATTTAATTTACACTTTTCAGACATTTTGAAAATTTAAGTCAAAATTGAGTTCATTTTATATAATTTAATATTTTTTTAATTATTATAATTAAAGGGCACCTAGTTTACCCATTTTTCCAGATTTAATATAAGTCTTTTGTGTCTCCAGAATGTGTCTGTAAAGTTTCATCTCAAAACACCCATCAGATTATTTATTACACCTTTCAGAAGTTTGTCATTTTTAGCTCTGAGCATCTTGTAGCTGTTTTGGTGGACTGTGCCTTTAATGCTAGTCCTCCCCGCCCACCGTTCCCACGTGCCTGTCAGTGTGCCTCAATCTCCGCCCTCGGCTGCCTCAGATAACAGACAGACATGAAGGAAGCAGATCTCACGTAACGTTTGTGAGAAATATTACAGTAAGAACTATGTTAATGTACAAAATAAACCTGATTTAACGTCCACAACCCGGGATTGAAGCGTCTTCTTTTATAATTGTACTGACACGCGGCTGTGGTGATAAAGTAAAGCTGAAGTAAATCGCTGTAATTCATTGCAAACATGCACTGTTTTAAAAACGTGTTAAACTTGTAAAACTCACTCTTGATCACATTTGATGATGATTGATGATCCTAGCGAACTGAACAGACCTTTTATTCCCGGTTGCTTTGCGCACGTCCTGTCTTGTTGATATGATTATACGCGTTACTACGGAGACATGTTAATATGCAGCTATCAATCAATTCAGTGGGCGGGGAAACCGCACTTCTATGTCAAGTTGTGGTCGGCCTCAAAATGGGAGGGATTTGGATGGTATTTTAACGTCAGGAAATTTAAAAAAAGAGACTTATTGTCTTTATATCACCCCAATATGACTGTGGACACACTATATCTACACACAGTTCTGTCCAAACAGCTTACAAAAGATGATTTTCATCATAGGTGCCCTTTAAGATTGTTTTAGGATTATTGTTTGTCTTAATAAACAGTTGAAGTAAAAATTATTCTGACTTTTTCAAATATTTCCCAAATGATGTTTAACAGAGCAAGGAATTTTTCACAGTGTTTCCCATAATATTTTTTCTTCTGGAGAAAGTTTTATTTCGGCTAGAATAAAAGCAGTTTTTATTTTTTTAATGCCATTTTAAGGTCAATATTATTAACCCCCTTAAGCTATATATTTTTGATTGTCCACAGAACAAACCATCGTTATACAATGACTTGCGTAATTACCATAACTTGCCTAATTAATCCTTTAATTGCACTTTTAGCTGAATACTAGTATCTTGAAAAATATCTAGTCAAATATTATGTACTGTCATCATGGCAAAGATAAAAGAAATCAGTTATTAGAAATTAGATATTAAAACTATTATGTTTAGAAATGTGTTGACAAAAATCTTTCCGTTGAATAGAAATTGGGCAAACAAATAACCACTTTAAAACAGGAGGGCGAATAATTCAAGAGGGCGAATAATTCTGACTTCAACTGTACATGTAAAAGAAATTGTATCCTCTCTAGTGTTCTTTCAGAATCAAAACAAGTTTCTTCTTCATTTTAAAATGCCAGCCGCTTTAACATCCTCTCTGTGTTTTTGTGTTCAGGGCTGGATTGCAAACGTACGAGGAGGTTCTTTCTCTTCTCAGGGCAAACACATCAAATCCAGCTGCAGCCTTGTGGCCTTCAACACCGATCACGCAGGTATGAATAACACCTACAATGCTGAGAAGCATATCCTCATATTATAATGCGTTCTTCTGAAGGATCACGTGAAACTGAGGACTAGGGCTGCACAATATATTGATATCGCAATGTGTGTGTCCACAATAGTCACATCGCAGGATTAGATTACTTATTAAACATTAAAAGATAAAGAGGGGTGGCACGGTGGCTCAGTGGTTCACATTGTCGCCTCACAGCAAGAAGGTCGCTGGTTTGAGTCCCGGCTGGGTGAGTTGGCATTTCTGTGTGGAGTTTGCATGTTCTCCTTGTGTTCGTGTGGGTTTTCTCTGGGTGCTCCGGTTTCCAAAGACATGCACTATAGGTGAATTGGATGAACTAAAATGGCAATAGTGTTTGAGTGCGTGTGTATGGGTGTTTCCCAGTACTGGGTTGCGGCTGGAATGGCATCATCTGCGTAAAACATATGCTGGAATAGTTGGCGGTTCATTCCGCTGTGGCGACCCCTGATAAATAAGGGACTAAGCTGAAGGAAAATGAATGAATGAATGAATAAAAGATGAAGATATTATTATTTTAAAATCATTTCTAAAATGATGACCATGTTATTTTATGTTCGATTGCTTAATTTCTGTAACCGGATGCTCTCCAGGAAAGCACTGTTTATTTCACCTTTATCTCTGCTCTGTTATATTTTAAATATGCATGTAATTTATTATAATTTATGCAAATGCACTGCATAGAAAAAAACTTGATCATCTCAATCTATCTAAATGCATGATATGTTTCCAAATAGAGCTATTTGATTAATCTGGTGAAATTATATTCGTATCGCAATATATATCACAGAAAAATAAAATATCGCAATGTTAGACTGAAGTAATGATGCTGAAAAATTATGCTGAATGTAAAAAAAGAAACAAAAAAATGAATTGGGCCTGCACAATATATCGTTTCATCATCGATATCACAAGGGTCACATCACTGGATATGCAATGTCGAGTCGGGATTATATTTGTCTATGTCGCTTTGGATAAAAGCGTCAGCTAAATGACTAAATGTAAATGTAGGAGCCACAGTTGAAAACGTACATGATTTCATGAAGTTTAATGGGATTGTTCACCCAAAAATGACAATTTCCCGTTAATTGACTCACCCACAGGTCATCCAAGATGTAGGTGACTTTTTTTTCTTAAGTAAAACATTGTGTCGAACATTCATGTGTTACTATGGAGACGCCTGTCAAATCAATTTGGTGGGCGTGGAATTTTGTTCTTTTCTTCAGTACACTGTAAAAAACAAATCGTTTGCTTGACTTAAAAATGTGAGTAAATTCATTGCTTTTCAAGTGGTTAGTTGACTTTACTTTAAAAAGTGAGTAAACCCTATTGCCTTACAGTTATTAAGTGAATGAGTTACAGTATGTGCATAATTATGAAAATTAAGTTAAGTCAACTTAACCAACAAGTTACATTGGATTTACTCACTTTTTAAAGTAAAGTCAACGGGTTTACTCACTTTTTTTTTTTTTTTAAGTTAAGTAACTAATCACTTTTTACAGTGTCGAACATTTAGTTTCTTTGCAAATCCTGTTCTGTGGACATGTTTATACGCGTTACTATGGAGACATGTTAATAAGCCCCTGTCAATCAATTCGGTGGGTGGGGAAAAATGCTCTCCTACATCACTTTGCAGTGGGATTTGGTTTCTTTTTTTAACGTCAGGAAATTAAAAACAAAAAACAAACTTGTTGTGTTTGTATCACTCCAACATGACAGTGGACACACTATACATACACACAGGTTTGTCCAAACAGCTTTCAAATGTTGATTTGCATCATAGGTGCCCTTTAAAAAGATGTTGAGCTGAATCCGAGGTCCTTGGTGATTCATATTATGGCAGTGAATGGTGACGGGTTTTTTAGATTCAAAATAAACACATACGAATGAGTCCAAACCAATAGCCGTGGTTCCTGATGACACACTGAGGTCTTGTGAAGCGAAACGGTCAGTCCGTCTAAGAAATTGAACATTATTTACAATATTTTCCCCCAATATCATCCAGCCCTACTCTGAATCATTGAAATCAATTACATTTCTAAATTTAGCTGCAAGCAGCAATGGTCGGGGTCCATGCAATTTTTTAGGGGTAAACTCGAGTTTCTCTGTTTCTCTCAGTGTGTCCTTTATGTAAATTACAGAGATCAACTGTTCTCAAGATCAAACAATTCATCATGATGTGTAAATTTGTGTATATTTCACAGCAAACAATAAAAGAAATGCGTAAAAATTTGCCACAAAACTCACCACAAAATCTGTTATTTTAATCGCAAAAATCAGATTTTTTTTTTTGCACAATCCTGGAGGGTCTGTACACAGAAGAATGTTGGAGAAAAACAACCATTGATTTCCATGGTATTTTTTTGTTCCAATATTAGGGATGTCAATGGCTGGAACATTCTTCAAAGTATCTTGTTTTGTGTTCAATAGAGGATAGAAACTTCTAAAATAATAAACCAAACTAAAAAAACATCTGAGCTCCTCTGATGTTGACTAAACAGCGACAAACTGACTCTGGATCAGATGAAAGTGCAGGTGAAGCAGCCTGTCTGGAGTTTTGATCTTGTCTCCTTTGTCTCTGCAGGAGGAGGAATGGTCGGTCTGTCCTCGGTGAACGCCGGGGCTGATGGGAAATGGAGCATCACTCAGATTTCATGCCATGCTGGTACGACAACCCTGCTGGATCAAACTACTGTACCACCGCTGACTTATTTATTACTAAAGGGCCCCTGTTCTGCTTTATGGGTGGTTGAATTTGAGGAAAAAAAATCTAAATTTTGGCAAAAATAAAACTGAAATATTACAAAAAATCTAAATATGAAGCAAGTCAAAATTATGAGACGTGCGTGCATAAGAAGGTGATTTGATTTGATTTATTTATTTTGAACAGAAAAATCATACACAAAACAATTCTTTAAACAAAATACGTTTCAACATGGTCGAAATGGAGCGGGATGAAGCACAAGCTTATTATTTTCCCCACCCCATTACCACACACATCATTCGTCTATTACCTCAAGTTATTTCTTCTTTTACTTATCTCTTCTTTTACATGAGACATATTTTATCCCTTGACATATTTTATGTTTGATTCCATTTGTACATTTACGTTTTATAACATAGACCCCAAAAAAACCATAGTATTGCAAACAGCCATTAATTGAATTTCATCATTCCTTTCTCATTTCATTCTTCTTCAATCACCTCTATTCATCAGTATATTCCTTTAATAATATATATTTATGCAACTTTTTAAATTGATTAATATCCTGACATTGTTTGAGAATCTGTTCCAGGCTGTTCCATAATTTCACATCCACATACAGAAATACACACATTTTTTAAAGTTGTCCTTGTTTTCAACATCCTAAAATTTAGTTCTTCTCTCAGATTATATCCCCCTTGTCTTTCTTCAAAAAACTTTTGTATGCATTTCGGAAGTAATTTATTCCTAGCTTTAAACATAAATTGTGCCGTTTTAAATTTAACCAAATCATTGAACTTAAGTATCTTCAATTTAAAAAAGAAAGGATTTGTATGTCTCCAAATACCCCACATTTTCTATCAGTCTAATTACTTTTTTCTGCATTGTACATAAGGATCGTAAGTTATATTTATATGTATTCCCTCAAATTTCAACACAGTAACTCATATATGGCAACATAAGTGTGTTATATAATACATTGATTTATTATCATCCAAGATAAATCTTGCTTTATACACTATTGCTACAGTTTTTACTCATTTTGATTTAGTAATTTACTGATTGATGAGACAAAAAGTAAATTGTAATTATGAGATAAGTCACTTATGGCAGAAGTAAAAATTCTGAAATAAAACGAATTCTAAAAGTTTCTTTTAAAAAATGCAAAATTATGAGAAGTCATAAATATAACATAAATATTGACATAAATATAAGAATAAGTATTATTATTATTTTTTTACTTATTTACTTATTTATTCTTTGATTATACAGTGCTCAGCATAATTGAGTACACCCCATTTTGAAAATGAATATTTTGATCCTTTTCTCAGTGAATATAGGCAATGTATTTTGGTGCATTTAAACAAAACAGATTTATTAAACAGATATATTTATTAAAATAATATTTTAGTCACCAAACATATGTAGAAACTGAAAGATAATTCAATTAAATTCAAGCAAAATATTGCAAAAATAAATTACAACCTACAAAATTTCAACAAAATTGTTCATTTTTTTTGCTTCTCTTGATTTTTCCTCTTTTTTTAATTTGTATTTAATATTTTTCTATGACATAAATTTGGGTGTACTAGTTTTTGGACCGCTATCGTAAGTTATTTTGTTAGATAAGCTCTAGATTTGGCTTCAGTACTGACTAATCTAATGTATACGCACAAATATAATATTGTATAGCTTCCTATTAAAAATATGAATTTAAAAGAGAGATTTGTGAGGGGTGAACTTATATATGCTGAGCACTGTATTTGAGAGGCCATAATTATGACACAAAAATGTTGATTCAAATATTATTGCAAAAGCGGAAATTATGAGAAGAAAATGTATTTATTATGTAAAAAATGTAATATAAAATATATTATAAAATATAAGATGGTCGCTGATTCAAGCCCCGACTGGGTCAGTTGGCATTTCTGTCTGGAGTTTGCGTGTTCTCCCTGTGTTGGGTGAATTGGGTAAGCTAAATTGTCCGTAGTGTATGTGTGTGAATGAGTGTGTATGGGTGTTTCCCAGTACTGGGTTGCACCTGGAAGGGCATTTGCTGCGTAAAACATATGTTGGATAAGTTGCCGGTTCATTCCGCTGTGGCGACCCCTGATAAATAAAGGGACTAAGCCGACAAGAAAATGAATTTATGAATGAATGAATATATTATATAATAAAATATATATTGTCAAAGTAATGAAAAAAGTCAAAATTATAGGTCATACAACAAAAATAGTTATTAAATTAGTCTAGAATAGAAATAAAAATAAAAATGGTGAGAAAAAATAATCCTATATATTATTATTTAAAGTTGTTATTATTCAAAATTATGACAAAATTATTATTATTTTTAATCATTATAATATAAGAGAAATTAAAATATCCTTTAAAGTTATGACTAAATTCAAAATTATGAAAAAAAAAGTTTTTTTATCATAATATATATAATTATAGTAAAAAGTCAATATTTTGACAATTATTTTTTATCATTATAATTTAAGAGCATTAAAAATATTATTCTTTAAAGTTATGACTAAAAGGTCAAAATTATGACAAAAAGATACATTTTTTATTGTTTTTATCGACCTAAAATTTTACATTTTGGCACAATTAATAATTTTATCATTATAAAATATGAGGAATAAAATTTTCATCTTTAACGTTATGACTAAAGTAAAACATTTGACAATTTAATAATCTTTTATCATCCTAATATAAGAGGAATTCAAATATTATTCTTTAAAGTTATGACTAAAAGGTCAAAATTATGACAAAATTCTAATTATTGCATATTTATTTATTTATTGCATGTACTAATTTTTTCAAGTTTTTATAGTTTTCATCTGGTACATGACAAAGTAACACAAACACATATTACAGCTTAATTCAAGTTTAAGCCTATTACATGTCAAACCAGAACACATACGGTGCTTAAAGTTCAAATAATTTTTACACATTTGATTTTATTTCAAGGAACAAAATGGGTTTTAGCTTTTGCTTTTAGTTGAGTGTATTACAGTAGCTCTGCTTTGGATGCTGTGTCCTGCTTCCTGCTGCGTCAGTATTCACGCTTGACTAAAAATAAAGCTAAATGCATGCGGCGGCCCTGATGAGTTTGTCCTAATTCTGTGTGCAGACCTGGTGACGGACCTGGACTTTTCTCCGTTTGATGACTATCTGCTGGCCACATGCTCCGCTGATCAGACGGTACACGCACTATAGTCTCTACACCACTGCATTACTATTATTATTATTATTATTATTATTATTATTATTAATATTATTATGTGTCGAATATTTCTATTCAGCTGTTTTATGCTTATTTAAGGACATTGCATTAACAAAATCCAGGATGCGTTGGCAAAATGTGCATAAATTAAAATAAAACCGTAAAATAAAAGCACTTAATTGAACGAACAAATGAGAGAATTAATTAATTATTTTTTTGTACACCCCACTAAATTTTGAACCATAAATTTATTTCTGGTGTGTACTGGGTCTCATTTTGAACTAGGAAGCTTTTGAATTCTTCTCAGCTGAGTCCTTTAAGAATATGCACTGTTGCCGTCAGTGTTTATTAAAGGGCACCCAGTTTACCCATTTTTCCAGATTCAATATAAGTCTTTTGTGTCTCCAGAATGTGTCTGTAAAGTTTCAGCTCAAAACACCCATCAGATTATTTATTATACCTTTCAGAAGTTTGTCATTTTTAGCTCTGAGCATCTTGTAGCTGTTTTGATGGACTGTGCCTTTAATGCTAGTCCTCCCCGCCCACCGTTCCCACGTGCCTGTCAGTGTGCCTCAATCTCCGCCCTCGGCTGCCTCAGATAACAGACAGACATGAAGGAAGCAGATCTCACGTAATGTTTGTGAGAAATATTACAGTAAGAACTTTCCCAATGATTATTTGATGTATTTGTTGTGAAGTTGCAACAATGAGTCACACACTATGTCGTTACAAATTTCACGCACACACACACACACAGACAGTGCGCGTGTTTAGCTTTGCACTGTTTTTGCACGGCAAATGTGACAGGATACACATTAATATCCGCTGCTTTATGGATACCCGTTATGTTAATGTACAAAATAAACCTGATTTAACGTCCACAACCCGGGATTGAAGTGTCTTCTTTTATAATTGTACTGACACGCGGCTGTGGTGATAAAGTAAAGCTGAAGTAAATCGCTGTAATTCTGTAACTCGCTGTAACTCACTCTTGATCACATTTGATGATGATTGATGATCCTAGCGAACTGAACATATCTTTTATTCCCGGTTGCTTTGCGCACGTCCTCTCTTGTTGATATGATTATACACGTTACTACGGAGATATGTTAATACGCAGCTGTCAATCAATCAAGCTGTCAGTCGGCCTCAAAATAGGAGGGATTTGGATGCTATTTTAACATCAGAAAATAAAAATAAAAAAGAGACTTATTGTCTTTATATCACCCCAATATGACTGTGGACACCCTATACCTACACACAGTTCTGTCCAAACAGCTTAAAAAGATGATTTTCATCATAGGTGCCCTTTAATGCCATCTGCTGATGTTTTGTCTTTTCAACTTGACAGCAAAAAACCTAACACACACATGCATGCTTATTCAGTTATATCACCTTCAAAAACCTGCGTTTTAATCCTCATCTGTAAGGCCGCAGATGTGGAGGAGGTTGGCAGATGCTGCTGTCTCTTTCTCAGGTCGGGTTTTTCTTTTTCACAGAAAGCGCAGTGATCTGAAAGCTCAGCAGAATGAAAACACACACGCACTCACACACACTCTTCATCTGCTCTCCATCTGATGTCTGCTCCAGTTTAAACTGCACTCATTCAGATCAGTAGTTTTAGCAGTCGCCTCACAGACACAGACACACATTTCCCGTGGAGACCGGAGACTCCAGCACACTATCAATACTTTTATTGTGACTTCAGTTCAGCGGCTGTAAAGGGATAATAGCTACGTAATTTTCTGAAAACAAAAATCTTCTTACATTGTTTAAAGATCCTGTGCCTTGCATTTTATATCATGTTCAGTCAATCAACCAGTTAATCAGTCAGTCAGTCTGTTTTTTGTTTTTTATATTTATATAATTTTAATCTGTCCATCTTTTTAATCCGTGTGTCTGTCCATTAGTCTGTCAGTCTTTCTGTCCATCTGTCTAACTGTTTGTCTCTGTCCATCTGTGTATCCATTGTATGTCTGTCCATCTGTCTCTCTGTTTGTCTGTTCATCTGTCTATACATCTGTCTTTCTGTCTCTGTCATTGTCATCCATCTATCTGTCCTTATGTCTCTCTGACTGTATGTCTGTCATTTTGTCTGTCTGTCTGCCGTTCTGTCTATCTGTTTGTCTGTCTTTCCATCCTTCTGTTTGTCTGTTGATCTGTCTATACATCTGTCTTGATGTCTGTCCGTCTGTCGTTGTCACCCATCTATCTGTCCGTATGTCTTTTTTTCCGTCTGACTGTCTGTCTGTAATCCTGTCTGTCATTCTGTCTGTCCATCCATCTGTTTGTTTGTTCATCTGTCTATACGTCTGTCTTTGTCTGTCCGTCTGTCGTTTTGTTATCCATCTATCCACTCATATGTCTTTCTGTTTGTCTGTTGTTCTGTCTGTCTGTCTGTCTGTC
>CAIGQV010019355.1:1790584-1802715 GCA_903798115.1 Danio jaintianensis
ACAACAGCAGAGCTCAACACGGAGGCGGCCATCTTCGTCGGCGCCAAGAAGAAGAAGCGGTTATTATGCGGTCTCTGTCGCCATTTTGTGGCGGAACATCAACCATCTTTGCTCTGCTCAGTATGACAGGCTGATGGCCGTCGATGCGTTAAATCTCTGAAATTATGAATATTTAATGTAGGCACTGTCCTTATAAATAAACTGCATAGTTGCAATCTAAACAGCTACATTCTTGCCTAAAAAGCCTCAAAAGTACAGTATGTTGTCCAACAGCTGCAATATTTGTCAGACTGTAGTGGGTTTATTGATCTGCTGTCACTGTATGTGGGCGGAGTAATACACAAGAGTGAAGAGGCTGTACGAGTGCTGTTATTGCAGAATATCGCACTGCTATCAGCCAATCAGATTCGAGGACCAGACGGAACTGTTGTGTATGTGTGTGTGTGTATATATATATAAATATATATAAAAAATGGATATTATAACAGTGTAAATCTGTGGTTGTCTGTGCTGGTATGCAGAGCTCATTATTTTCTCTTTAACATTTGTCATCGTTCATGTTGATGAATCTGGACACTTTTCATAAACGCCTCATTTTCAACAGCCATGCAAAAATGTGATAAGCAGATAATCATTTTACCAGGACTTTAAAGCACTGCCGTCCAAAAAAACTCTGTCTCATAGCTACGCACAACCACGTAAATATTGATTCTGGATCAGTGGACTGTTTTTCCCATCAGGTCTTTCTTAAACGGCTCTCCAGGCTCGTATGAATGAGCACCAGAGGAATGTGTGAAAGATGTGAACCGAATAACAAAAGCACATTTCAGTGTTACCTGCAGTGCTGGATGGAGAACACAAACCAGTTAATTTACTAGGAGTAAAAGTACAAAAGCAAAATATTCAATTTTATTATCAAAACTTGTCATAGACTGTTAATCATATCGATAATTAGTGATATACTGTAGTTCAGGTTTGCCTATAAAATAGCATATACTATATGTAAAGAAAAAAATGAATAAACACAAAATACATGTATGTGTAAATGTGTCCTGACAAATATACTGTATGTACACAGGGCCTAACAAGGCAAAAAGACATTTGAAGATAAAAGCTATGTAACTTTATTATCACACCATCAGGGAAAATGCATTAGCAATAATTTGTGTTATTTTATATATGTTCGGTTTTTAAGTAAAATCTGAGTCATTTAAATGGTAATACACATATGCCCAAGCATTTCATACAGCTCGACCTCTACTTACTAAACCTCACGTATTTCACAAACATCTGGCAGTTATGAACAACATATGATTTTCATTTAGTATAATATTTTTGACAAATATTTTTAAATTCATGACTTGTTTTGTTTGTAAATTTTGTGAATCGCTTACTGGAGACTCATATTGACCTGAAGACTCACTCTGAATGAATCATTTGAATCTGTGGCCATATCTCAATACCAAGAGAGAAAGGACTCGTGTTCTCGTGGAAAGCGATCTTGCCAAGTTAACATGTTTTGTTTTTTTTCCTTTTCAATATATAATAAAGATGCTTGACACAATACAAATAAAACCGATCACTGCAAAAAAACATTGGGTCTCATTCACTAATAATTTTGTACTTTTTTTGTATTTGAACTTCTCACGAAAACGTTCCGCCTAGTTCACAACACGCGCATACTCACATGAGTTTGTTCTTAAACTCCTTCTTCTGTTAGTGAATTCAAATTGTTCTCTGTGATGAGGATCCTTGTGCGCAAGATAACTTGCATAATACATGCCCACATCAGTTCCATATAAGGGCTTTCTGCACAGCGGCACTTGTCCAGGGAAAATTATAAGAAGTTTCTTTCGGCTTAGTTCCTTTATTCATCAGGGGTTGTCACAGCGGAATGAACCGCCAACTTATCCAGCATATGTTTTACACAGTGGATGTCCTTCCAGCCACAACCCAGCACACACATACGCTACGGCCAATTTAGTTTATTCAATTCACCTATAGCGCATGTCTTTGGACTGTGGGGGAAACCGGAGCACCCGGAGGAAACCCACGCCAACACGGGGAGAACATGCAAACTCCACACAGAAATGCCAACTGACTCAGCCGGGACTCGAACCAGCGACCTTCTTGCTGTGAGGCGACAGTGCTAACCACTGAGCCACTGTATCGCCATTATAAGAAGTCAAATTATGAAATAAGAAGAGACAATTATGGCAACGAAATAAATGAAAATAACTCAAACAGAAATGAAGCTGTTGATGCTGGATGTGGAGCATTTTAGATAGAGCTAACTAGAGCACTACGCACATTTCACGCATAAATTTGTTTACGCATGGTTAGTGAATGAGACGCATTGTCTAGTTTTCGGAAATATGTCAAAGTTTAGTCCTTTTTTCAAAACAAAAACAAGATCATTTTGCTTTCCCAATTGGCCGATTTTTATTTTAATTTTTTTAGCTTGCTTTTTTTTTTTTTAATGAAAAAATGACTTTATTTCGACTTATTATTTCCAAAAACAAGACAATTTTGTTTGCTTGTCTAAAAAACGGTTCTTGATTTAAGATTTTTTAGATGTTTGGACTAGAAACAAGACAAAAATTCTAAATAAGAAAAGCATTTTTTGCAGTGATGTTAATTTTAGCAAATAAACACCTTTCCATGTGTTTATGCCTTTTTTTTTTTTATTAATTAATTTATTTTTATTGAATATTTTTGTTCACTGACTCATTTAGGGAAACTCCTTGTATAAACAAGTTAGGCTATATCTCTTAAACATTCATTTATTGATTGATTCATTTTCTTTTCGGCTTAGTCCCTTATTTATCAGGGGTCGCCCTTCCAGCTGCAACCCAGTACTGGGAAACACCCATACACACTCACATTCACACACAAACACTACGGCCAATTTAGTTTATTCAATTCACCTATAGAGCATGTCTTTGGACTGTGGGGGAAACCGGAGCACCCGGAGGAAACCCACGCCAACACGGGGGAGAACATGCAAACTCCACACAGAAATGCCAACTGACCCAGCCGGTATGTGAGCCAGCGACCTTCTTGCTGCTTTTCCCTCCTCTTTTATTAATCGTAATGACTTCTGGGAGTGCTGCACTTTCAAGTCTGCATTCAATGCATCTTCGATATCAAGAACACATTCAAGTTCTTTCAAGCGTCCTGTTCTTGCGGTCTTGGGTATTGGAAGTGAACTTTGGCGGTTCATAATGATGTATCATGAGAACAAAAGGACACAAAATAGCTTAAAAACACATGTTGAGTAACAGCCAGTGAGTTCTTGACTGGAGACTCAGTCTGTCCAGATCATTTAAATTCATGAGTCGTTAACTGGAGATTCTTTCTGACCGGATTATTTGAACCAGTGAGTCGTCAACTGGAGAGTTGTTATCTGGACACTTCTCTGATTGATTCATTAGAATCAGTGAGTCGCAGACTGGAGACTTGGTGTGACTGGATCATTTGAATCAGTGAGTTGTAGGCTGAAGACTCGCTTTGACTAGGTCATTTGAATTACTGAGTCGTAAACTGGAGATACTCTCTGACCGGATCATTAGAATCAGTGAATCTTTATCTGGAGATTCACTTTCAACAAATCATAAGATACACTTTTTATAAATTGCTTGGGGACTCGCTTTGACCGGATTATTTAAATCAGTGAGTCTTTGACTTTGTAGACTCACTCTGAACAGATCAGTTGAATCAGTGAGTTATTGCCTGGGGACTCGATTTGCACTTGATTTGTTCTGACCATATCATTTGAATCAGTGAATCGTTAACTGAAGACTCACTCTGAACTGATCATTTGAATCAGTGAGTTTGTGACTGGAGAATTGGTTAGACCAGATCATTTAAACCAGTGAGTCGTCAAGTGGAGATTTATTCTGACCAAATCATTTGAATCAGTGAGTCGTCAACTGGAGATTTATTCTGACCAAATCATTTGAATCAGTGAGTCGTCAACTGGAGATTTGTTCTGACCAGATCATTTGAATCAGTGAGTTGTTAACTGGACACTCTCTCTAAATAGATCATTAGAATCAGTGGATTGTTGAGTCACTCTGACTGGGTCATTCGAGTCAGCGAGTCTTTGATTGGACACTTACTCTGAACAGATCATTTAAATCAGTGAGTTGTTGATCATTTGAATCAGTGAGTTGTTGATCATTTGAATCAGTGAGTTGTCAACTGGAGATTCATTCTGACCGGATAATTGGAATCAGTGAGTTGTTGACTGGAGAATTGCATTGACCAGATCATTTGAATCATTGAGTCGTCAACTGGAGACTCATTCGTACCAGATCATTTGAATCAGTGAGTTGTTATCTGGACACTCCTCTGACCGATTCATTAGAACCAATGAGTCGCAGACTGGAGACTTGCTTTGACTGGATTATTTGAATCAATGAGTTGTTGACTGGACACTTACTCTGAACAGAACATTTGAATCATTGAGTTGTTGACTGGAGTTTAACTTTTGAGTCGTAAACTGGATATACTCTCTAACTGGATCATTGGAATCAGTGACTCTCTTTGACCAGAGTATTTGAATCAGTGAGCCTTTGACTGTTTAGACTCACTCTGAACAGATCATTTAAATCAGTGAGTTGTTGACTAGAGAATTGCTTTCACCAGATCATTTGAATCAGTGAGTCGTCAACTAGAGACTCATTCGGACCGTATCATTTGAATCAGTAAGTTAACTGGACACTCCTCTGACCAATTCATTAGAATCAGTGAGTCACCAACTGGAGACTTACTCTGAAATGAACATTTGAATCAGTGAGTCGTTTACTGTACACTTACTCTGAAATGAACATTTGAATCAGTGAGTCGTTTACTGGACACTTACTCTGAAATGAACATTTGAATCAGTGAGTTGTTGCCTGGAGACTTGCTTTGACCAGATCATTTGAATCAGTGAGTTGTTGCCTGGAGACTCGCTTTGACCAGATCATTTGAATGACTGAGTCATAAACTGGAGATACTCTCTGACCGGATCGTTAGAATCAGTGAATCGTTATCGAGATTCACTTTCAACAAATCATTAGATACACTTTTTATAAATTGCTTGGGGACTCGCTTTGACCGGATCATTTGAATCAGTGAGTCTTTGACTTTGTAGACTCACTCTGAACAGATCATTTGAATCAGTGAGTCGTTGCCTGGGGACTCGATTTGACTGGATCAGCTGAATTGTGATCTTCAGGCTCTGTCGTTGGTGTTTTGTGCTCTGCTTCATGAATTGGTGTTAACCATCAAATTCAGACCGGTGGCTGAATGCCAGCAACACACACATGCTTTTCATTCATGTAATGATTTCCGCCAGTTATTTTCTCTGAAGCACATGTAACACATTGTGATCCTACATATCTGTGATCTGTCTTGGGCAATTTTGGACAGCCTTGCAATTTTTTATTACCTCTTATAGTAGGTAGATTGTAAAGATTGCATTTGCAGTGGATGGTTTGGAAGATATCTGCATTATAAATACAAAATGAAACTTTTATGTTTATATTAATAATTATACCCAATTATTGTTTATTAATTATGCTTTTGTCAAAAGTTATTTTGTTGGTTTGTTCTGAAATGTGTTCTCTAATGTATTATTTTTTTAATATGTTAAACTGACTAGCTATGGTTGTCTAGTTATAAGCAGGCCTGCACAGTACATTCATACCTGTCATCTTTAGATGTAATAACTTCTTCTCTGTGTTTATTTGAATAAGATTTGTACTTTCAGCCACCAATAGGAGTGTAATTCTGGTACATTCCAATCTATTCTGCAGAGTTCCACTGATTTACCCGCCAAAATCAATAGAAAACATTCTAAAGTCTGCAAACTCTGTCCAGGCTTGAGCGTAGCAGATTTAAAAAGGAAAGTTCACCAAGAAATGGAAATCTGCTGATAATTTACTTGCCCTCAGGCCATCCAAGTTGGTGACTTTTTTATCTCTTCCTTTTTAAATGCACAATACCTCAATTCATGTATTTAGTTTTACCCTTAAAAGGAACCCCAGGTATAAAAGTAATAGTTTTCCCCATTTATTCATCCTCAAGTTAAGTTAAACATGAAAGACGATATTATAAAGAATGTTGGACAATTGACATGGAAGTCAATGACTACCAGTTTCCAACAATTTTCAAAATATCTTCAAACATGTCTGGAACAAGTGGAGGATGAAATAAAGATGACAAAATTTTCACTTTTGGATGAACTATCCCTTTAACTATTAAAGGATGAACTATTAAGATCTGGGGAGTTTCCAGGCCATGGACCCAAAATTTCAACGTTTTAGTCCCTGAGCCACTTAGATATCACTTTTGCCTTATGGCACGGTGCTCCATCGTGCTGGAAAATGCATTGTTCTTCACCAAACTGTTGTTGGATTGTTGGAAGAAGTTGCCGTTGGACGGTGTTTTGGTACCATTCTTTATTCATGGCTGTGTTTTTGGGCAAAATTGTGAGTGAGCCCACTCCCTTGGATGAGAAGCAACCCCACACTTAAATGGTCTCCGGATGCTTTACTGTTGGCATGACACAGAACTGATGGTAGCGCTCACCTTTTCTTCTCCGGACAAGCCTTTTTCCAGATGCCCCAAACAATCGGAAAGGGGCTTCATCGGAGAATATGACTTTGCCCCAGTCCTCAGCAGTCCATTCGCCATACTTTTTGCAGAGACAATCAATCTGTCCCTGATGTTTTTTTTGGAGAGAAGTGGCTTCTTTGCTGCCCTTCTTGACACCAGGCCATCTTCCAAAAGTCTTCGCCTCACTGTGCGTGCAGATGCGTTCACACCTGCCTGCTGCCATTCCTGAGCAAGCTCTGTACTGGTGTCACTCCGATCCTGCAGCTGAATCCTCTTTAGGAGACGCTTGCTGGACTTTCTTGGACGCCCTGAAGCCTTCTTAACAAGAATTGAAGTTCTTGATGATCCTATAAATTGTTGATTTAGGTGCAATCTTAGTAGCCACAATATCCTTGCCTTTGAAGCCATTTTTATGCAGCGCAATGATGGCTGCACGGGTTTCTTTGCAGGTCACCATGGTTAACAATGAAAGAACAATGATTTCAAGCATCACCCTCCTTTTAACATGTCAAGTCTGCCATTCTAACCCAATCAGCCTGACATAATGATCTCCAGCCTTGTGCTCGTCAACATTCTCACCTGAGTTAACAAGACGATTACTGAAATGATCTCAGCAGGTCCTTTAATGACAGCAATGAAATGCAGTGGAAAGTTTTTTTCAGGATTAAGTTAATTTTCATGGCAAAGAAGGACAAGAAGGACTATGCAATTCATCTGATCACTCTTCATAACATTCTGGAGTATATGCAAATTGCTATTATAAAAACTTAAGCAGCAACTTTTCCAATTTCCAATATTTATGTAATTCTCAAAACTTTTGGCCACATCAACTGACAGGTGGCGATTGATAGATGAGTTGGTTTAAACTACTAAAATACTGTACCATATTTTTTTATAGACACAAGTTTAAATGCTTATTAGCCACTGAAGGAAAAAAATCAATGCAGATGATTGGTCAGTTTCACTGCAATCATTAAGTGTACATTTTTCTTCAGTTATGATTGATTCAGCAAAATAGACAAATGTTGACAAGCATATTTAGTGTCTAGCATTTCTTCTCTCTGCTCAGATTTACTCATTTAGCAGATGCTTTTATCCAAAGCACACTCAGAATCACACAATTTTTTTGTTGGTAAGAGTGTCTGGTGCGCAGAGGATTCATCATGTTGTGTGGACCCAAAGTTCCCATAAGTATAGCAATATCAGTCAATTTTTGACCTCTTTGGTCTTTCTTTGGTCCCCATGAGGAAAAAAAAATCATCATTTTCCTTTGGCGACCTCTGAAACGGAGACTAAGCCGCAGTGGAAGGAACCGGAAACTATTCCAGCATATGTTTTACGCAGCGGATGCCCTTCCAGCCGCAACCTAGTACAACCTAGCACCTATAGTGCATGTCTTTGGACTGTGGGGGAAACCGGAGCACCCAGAGGAAACCCACGCCAACACGGGGAGAACATGCAAATTCCCACAGAAATGCCAACGGACTCAGCTGGGCCTCGAACCAGCAACCTTCTTGCTGTGAGGTGACAGTGCTAACCACTGAGCCACCGTGCCACCTTATAAATGAAGTGTTTGGAAAATGTAAAACTGTTTTCTGTGAGGGTTCATTTGGGGCAGGAGCACAGAATATACAGTCTCTACAGTATTAAAATCATTACATCTATGGGGAGTCCCCATAAAACATGAAAATCCAACATGTGTGGTGCATATGTGTGTATGTTGCTCTGTGTCCAGCTGGCAGTGAATGTGTGTGTGATTCAGTGCCGAGGTCTCATTAGCAGAGCCGTTCCTCTTCTGGCTAATTATTCCGGCGCTCACATGTGTCCCACACCTGGAGCCAAGATGGCGGGAAAAAAAATCTCATCCCACACCGCAGTTTGGGAGCAGCACATCCCGAAGACCTTCAATCATTCGCTGGGAGAGAAGACACCCTGAATCCCTGGGGAAATGGAGGAGAAGAGAAGACCAGATGAGGACTGAAACTGGACACCAGCACTAACACACTGACCCTCCAGAGCTTCATGTTCAGCAGAGCTTTTGCTAATCTGACACTCATCAGCAGAGCAGATCCAACTGGACACTGTCACTTAATGAAGATGAAGTGATGAAGGCTGTTCACAGCACTCCAAACACTTGTGTCTATCATTTTATTTATAGCATTTATATCTACAGCTTCATTAAAACTGTAGTGTTGGCAAAATGAAGCTATATTAATACATTAAAATTGCATTAATACCTTAAATTTTGCTCTATCAGTGATGAAAACTCAGACTAAGAGGATCTGCCATTTATGGACCCATTTTGAATCAGTTTGTAAATTCTGTGAATCATTTATGGAGACTCAAATGGAATTGAAGACTCACTGTGAGCAAATCATTTAAATCAATGAGTCATTAGCTGGAGACTCGCTTTGACCAGATCATTTGAATCAGTGAGTCGTCAACTGGAGACTCACTCCGAACAGGTCATTTGAATCCGTGAGTTGTTGATTAGAGATTTGCTTTCACCATCTCATTTGATTCAGTGAGTTGTCAACTGGAGACTCACTCCGAACAGGTCATTTGAATCCGTGAGTTGTTGATTAGAGATTTGCTTTCACCATCTCATTTGATTCAGTGAGTTGTCAACTGGAGACTCATTCTGAACAGATCATTTGAATCAGTGAGTCATTAGCTGGAGACTCACTTTGACCAGGTCAATTGAATTACTGAGTCGTCGACTGGAGACTCATTCTGACCAGATAATTTGAATCATGAGTTGTTGATTAGAGATTTGCTTTCACCGGGTCATTTGAATCAGTGAGTCGTCAACTGGACACTCATTCTGATTGGATCATTTGAATCAGTGAGTCGTCAACTGGAGACTTATTCTGACCAGATCATTTGAATCAGTGAGTCGTCAACTGGACACTTATTCTGATTGGATCATTTGAATCAGTGAGTCGTCAACTGGAGACTCATTCTGACCAGATCATTTGAATCAGTGAGTCGTCAACTGGAGACTCATTCTGGTCGCATAATTTGAATCAGTGAGTTGTTGATTAGAGATTTGCTTTGCCCAGACCATTTGAATCATTGAGTTGATAACTGGACACTCACTCTGTGATAATTTGAATCAGTAAGTCATTAACTGGAGACTGGCTCAGACCATTTTAAATCAGTGAAGCGTAAACTCACTTTGACTGGATCATTTAAATTGGCACGTCGTTAACTGGAGACTCACTTTGACCAGATCATATAAATTATAAATATCCTTCATTAGTATGTTATGTAGTTCCCAGTACTGGGTTGCAGCAATAGTTGGCGGTTCATTACGGTGTGGCGACCTCTGATAAATCAGAGATTAAGCCGAAGGAAAAATGAATGAATAAGTATGTTATATACAGTATCATTAAAAAAAACATCTTTGTGCCAAGTCGTCTTGGTTTCTGTAGCACTTTATACCCTGCAGATGATGTCAAAGCCCCTATAAATGAAACAGGAAACTGATTAAAAGTCCGATGACAAATTCAGCTTATTAAGCAAGTAGCAGGGAATACCAGAGTAATTCTAGTTCAAAAATGAATGAGTTAAGTTCAATGTGAAGGACGATCCACTGAAGGGCAGTTTTTTGTGTCAAACTGAGGGGGAAAGCTCTGCTTGACGCCACACCAGCTCTTTGTCTGAATTCAGCAGAGTTTTTATTGCAGCGTTCTCTTCCAGTTCTTCTTCTGGATAAGAAAGCGTCTGGTAATGCGACAGATTTTCCGCTGGCAGTAGTGAGAGAGCATCTGTAGCTGAAACTGGAGCTTCCAGCTAATTTCTGTGCACTCGTTACCTGACGCAGCGCACAACTAAAGAACTCAACTCCAGCCACTTTACAACTCTGAAAAGCTCTGGCCAGCGTGTGTGTCTGTGTATGATCAAATGCTTGTTCAAACTACTTATTTAAAATGGGCTGAATCAACTCAACTCTTGAGTTTTTTTTTTTTTTTTCCGGGACAACTTAATTGTTTTATGTTCAATCTACTTGTAAAAACCATTAAGTTAACTGAATCGATTTGCGTTGACTGTGTGGAACCCAGAATTTTTTACATTGAAGGTTTAAAAGTCTGAAGTCTGCAATTTTCGCATACGTTTTTTTTTTTTTTGTATTTGTATCCTAAAAATTCACAGAAACTTTGCACATCGAGTCTGATGCACATGAAATAATCCATTTCAGAAAAAAAAAAAAATAATCAATGCTGGCAGCTAGCTCTCTGCAACTCTTACATGGTCACCCACTGAAGCTAAGCAGGGCTGCGCCCGGTCAGTACCTGGATGGGAGACCACATGGGATGTGCAAAGTGGTGTTAGTGAGATCAGCAGGGGGCGCGCAACCTGTGGTCTGTGTGGGTCTTAACGCCCCAGTATATTGATGGGGACTCTATACTGCTCAGTGAGCACCGTTTTCCGGATGAGACGTTAAACCAAGGTCCTAACTCTCTGTGGTCATTAAAAATCCCAAATTTGCCCATTGACCTCTGTCCATCATGGCCTCCTAACCATCCCCGTATCATAATTGGCTTCATCACTCTGTCTCCTCTCCACCAATCAGCTGGTGTGTGGTGTCCTGATTTCTCAGTACTGTTTTTTTTTTTCCTTCACTTTCGCCAATTATTGAAGTTTGTTTCTCGGCGCTGTCGTCACTGGCTTGCATGGTTTGGGACCTGTGGAGCTGTGCATCGATGTATTTGCTCTTCAGTGTTTGGAATTTCAGCAGTGAAAATTAAACCACACTAAACTGAACTTAAACTCTGAAAACTGAACTGACACTGTTTCAATTTACTATAATCTTCTATGTTAAGCTGCTTTGACACAATCTACATTGTAAAAGCGCTATAGAAATAAAGATGAATTGAATTTAATTGAATTGGTGTGGTCTGGCACAATATGGCTGCCGTCGCGTCAACCAGGTGGATGCTGCACCCTGGTGGTGGATGAGGAGATTCCCCCCAATAAATCTGTAAAGCGCTTTGAGTGTCCAGAAAAACACTATATAAATGTAAGGAATTAATATTATTAATTTTAGCAGAGACACTTTTGTTCTTCTCTCTTTCCTTCAAATAATGACTCCTTATCAATGAGCGGTGTGAGTTGATCACAAATTCAGTGCTATTTATTCCCCTCAAGAAAATCAGTAGCTTTTTGATACTTTCTTATGATGCTGCAGCTACATATTCAAAGCACAGATTTCCATCAACAAATTAATCCTGATTTCTCAGTGCTGGGTTGCGGCTGGAAGGGCATCCGCTGTGTAAAACATATGCTGGAATAGTTGGTGGTTCATTCCACTGTGACAACCCCTTATATATAAGGGACTAAGCCAAAGGAAAAAGAATGAATGAAATTAATCGTGATCAGAGACTGGCAGTATGTTAAAGGTGTGGACACACACACACACTCAAGCACTCGCACCAATCTGGTATATATATATGTGTATATATGTGTATATATGTGTATATATATATGTGTATATATATATATATATATATATATATATATAT